>VMDO01009990.1:0-74052 GCA_007922755.1 Pedetes capensis | reverse complement strand
TCCCCTTTTTTGGGAATAGGCACAAATATGGATCTCTTCCAGTCAGTTGGCCAAGTAGCAGTTTTCCAAATCTGTTGGCATAAACATGTTAACACCTCCAGTGCTGCATCTGTTTGTTGAAACATCTCTATTGGTATCCCATCAATTCCTGGAGCCTTGTGTTTCACCAGTTCTTTCAAGGCAGCTTCCACTTCATCCTCTAATACCATTGGTTCCTCTTCATATGCAACCTCTTGGAATGGTTGGTCATCTACCAATTCTTTCTTGTATAATGACTCTGTGTATTCTTCCCATCTTCTTTTGATGTTTTCTGCATCATTTAATATTTTCCCTGTAGAATCTTTCACTACTGCCACTCAAGGTTTGAATTTTGTCTTCACTTCCTTAAGCTTGAGAAACACAGAATGTTTTCTTCCCTTTGGTTTTCTGCCTCCAGCTCCTTGCACATGTCATTATAATATATGTTTTTGTCTTCTCAAGCTGCCTTCTGAAATCTTCTGTTTAGTTCCTTAGCTTCATCATGTCTTCCTTTTACTTTAGCTGCTTGACGTTCAAGGGCAAGTTCTACTGTCTCTTTTGACATGTAATTTGGTCTTTTCTTTTTTTCTTGTCTTTTTAAGAACTTTTTGCTTCCTTCTTGAATGATACCTTTTATGTCATGCCACAACTCTTCTGGTCTCCTGTCATTTGTGTCTAATGCATTAAACCTATTTTTGAGGTGGTCTCTGAACTCAGGTGGGATATACTCAAGGTCATACCATGGCTCTCGTATACTTGTTCTAATTTTCTTCAGCTTCAGTTTGAACTTGCGTATGAGAAGTTGATGGTCTGATCCACAGTCAGCACCTGGTCTTGTTTTGACATTTTTTACAGAGCTTTTCCACCATCTCTTTCTACATATGTAGTCAATGTGATTCCTGTATATTCTGTCTGGTGAAGTCCATGTGTATAGTCTCCGTTTATGGTGTTGAAAAAATGTATTTGCAATGAAAAGATCATTGGTCCGACAAAATTCTATCATGCGATCTCCAGCTTCGTTTCTGTCACCAAGACCATATTTTCCAACTATCGAGCCTTCTTGTTTCCAACCTTTGCATTCCAGTCACCAGTGATTATCAGTATGTTTTGATGGCATGTTTGATCTATTTCAGATTGCAGAAGCTGATAGAAGTCTTCCCTTTCTTCATTTGTGGCCTTAGTGGTGGGTGCATAAATTTGAATAATAGTCATATTAACTGGCCTTCCTTGTAGGCGTATGGATATTATTCTATCACTAACATTGTATTTCAGGACAGATCTTAAATATCTTTTTTGATGCTGAATGCAACCCCATTTCTCTTTAGTTTATCATTCCCAGCATAGTAGACCATATGATTGTCTGACTCAAACTGGCCTATGCCGGTCCATTTTAGCTCACGGATGCCTAGAATGTCAATGTTTATGCGCTCCATTTCTCTTTTAACAATTTCTAATTTGCCTAGGTTCATACTACATACATCCCATGTTCCAATTATTAATGGATATTTACAGTTGTTTCTCCTCATTTTGAGTCTTGCCACATCAGCAAGTTGAGCGCCCTGGGGTTTTATTCCATTTCTGTCATCATGGTAGACTCTACTTGGAGGAGGCAACTCTTCCCCAGTAGTCTTTTGAGTGCCTTCCAACCTGGGGGCCTCATCTTCAGGCACTATATCTGACAGTGTTTCTTTGCTATCCATAGGGTTTTCAATGGCTAGTTTTTTCGGGAGTGGCTCGCCAGGTCCTACTCCCATATATATGTATGCATGCATGTATATAAGTATATATGTATATATATGTACATATATATGCATATACATACATATACATGTAGATATATGTACATGTATATATGTATGTGTATATATGTATGTATATGTGTATATACATATATACACTTATACATACATACATAATACACACACACACACACACACACACACACATTAGTCAGCTGTCATTGCTGTAGCAGAAAAACTAACCAAAACAAATTTATGGAGGAAAAAGTATTTTACAAGCTCACAGAAGATCAGTCCATAACGGTGGCAGGCAGGCCTGGCATCAACATGACCTATGATAAACAATCTTGCAGCTGAAAGATCAGAAACAGAGAGAGAGAGAGAGAGAGAGAGAGAAAGAGACCTGGGCTGTGGGTCTAGAGTAAAAACTTGCAAAGGGATGCCACCTGGGAGCTACTTCTGCTAAGTTAGACCTACTTCCCAATGTTCTACAACCTCCCCAGACAGCACTTCCTGGTGGGGGCCCAATATTAACACACATGATCTTTGGGGGACACTTTATATTCAAACTGTGACACTCCACCTCTGGCCTCCAAAGGTCCATGGTCACCTCAAATTGTAAAATGCATTTAATCTGACTTTAAGAGTCCCCAAATTCTTAACAGTCTCAACCATATTCAAAAGTCCAGGTCCTAGTCTCCACTGAGACTCAAAGCAAACTTAGATGAGGGCCCCTGAAAATCAAAAAGCAGGCTACCTACTTCCAACTTATAATGGCACAGAGTAGGCATTCCCATTCCAAAAGGGAGGAATAGGGGCACAAGAAAGGAAAGATCAACCCACAGCAAGACTAATATGCCACTGCACAAACAAACTCTTGTCAGTTCAAGTCTGGCATCTGGCACACACAACATCATCTGACATCTGGCATCATCTGGGTTCAAACAGGCATGCATGACTCTTCCATGAGGGCCCTCATGGGCTGGATCCACTTTTTGTCAGCAGCTTTCCTGGACAGACATTTCACAGCACTGGTATCTTCAAAATCCTGGGGTTTCAGTTGCTACTTAGATTCCATTCCCAAAGCTTCATGTGGCAGCCCTTCAGGGGCTCTCTCCAGGGCACCTAATGCTGGTACATATTGCCTGGCCTCAAAGGCTATCTTCGGGAGTCTTGAAAGCAGCCTCCATAACTCCTTCACTCTTGCATTCTGCATGTCTGCAGAACCAGGACAACATAGACAATGCCAAAAGTTGCTGCCAGCTCAAGAGGTAGCTGGACACTTTTGGACGATAGCTGCAGCTGTAGCCTCAGCATGTCCAAGCAAAAAAAATCATTTCCCTCTTTTCAGGAGTGTGTCCAGGAGATATCTTTTCAGACATTTTCTTTTCAAATCCAGGAGATAGCTTTATAGACACTCCCTTTTAAAATGGGTTTTTAGTCTTAAACCCTGAAGTCCTACATGCAGGGTTCTGGCTGACTCCTTCTGTGCCTCCAAGCTATCTTTATTTTTTTCTTTAATGGCACTTATGTCTTTAACAATCATGGCCTCCTATCCACAGCAATCTTAGACAAAGTGAAGCTTTTTCCTCCTTTAAATGGCACATTTTTTGGATCTTTTTTATGTGCTTTTTGCTCCATATTGTCATTACATATCTAGCTAAAAGCAGCAAGCAACAACCATACCACACTGCCTTTATCCTGCCATCCTCATGATAGTCCTTTGCCAAGTTAATCCATCCATAACTTTTAAATTCAGCCTCAACCAAATCTTATGGAATGCATACACAATCTCTTTGGTAGAATATAACAAGGATTGCATCTAGTCCAATGTCTAATAGAATAGAGTCTTCATTTTCCTTTAAAACCCTGTGAACTTCATTAGAGTTTTTATCTGTGGAGACATTCTGGTCTTCCTTATTGTTGTTGTTAGGTGCCATCCAGTTGAGTCCGACTCATAGCGACCCTATGTACAACAGATCAAAACACTTGCCGTTCTGTGCCAGGCAAATGATCTTATTTATGTTTAAGCCCATTGTTCCAGACACTGTGTCAATCCATCTGGTGGAGGGTTTTCCTCTTTTGCGTTGACCTGCCACTCTCCCAAACATGATGTCGCTCTCCAGGGATTGATCTCTCCTGACTACATGTCCAAAATATATAAGACGCAGTCTGGCCATTCTTGCTTCCAAGGAGCACTCTGGTTGCACTTCTTCTAGGACAGGTTTGTTGCTTCTTTTCGCAGTCTGTGGTATATTCAATAGACGTCTCCAGCACTACAACTCAAAAGCATCAATTCTTTTTCTCTCTCCCTTGTTCAGTGTCCAGCTTTCACAACCATATGATGTGACTGAAAATACCACGGCATGAGTCAGATGCACCTTCATCTTCAATGTGACATCTTTGCTTTTCAATACTCTAAAGAGGTCTTTTGCCACAGCTTTTTCTAGAGCAAATCTGGTCTTCCTTACTCTCACCAAAACTGCCCCTCAAGCCTTCCAAGGCTTCCATCACCAATATCTCCAAACTCTTCCAAATTGCTCTCACAAACAAGGCCCAAAGTCCTAAAAACCTCACGGTTAGGTTTCTGTGCAGCAACAACTCCATTCTCCAATAACAATTTTCTGTATTAGCCAGCAGTCACCACTGTAACAGAAAAAAAACAACCCAAACAAACTTATGGGGGAAGAGGTTTATTGGGAGCTCACAGATAGAGAATCAGTCCATAATGACAGTTGGGCAGGCATGGCAGTGGCAGATGGCAGGGCCCACAGGAGATGACATCTTCACAGGCAGGAAGCAGAGAGCTTCCAAAGGCCCACTCCCAGTGACATCACTCCCACAAAGCTAAGACCCACCTCCAATTTTCTATAACTCCAAAGTCAGTACCACCAGCTGGGGACCAAATATTAAAGTACATGAGATTTGGGGTACACTTTATATTCAAACCATGACTCTGTGTGAAATAAATATCAGTGCTAAAGACAATCTACTATTTGCTACACACTGTTGTAGGTATTGAGAGGGGTTAGTAAATAAAACAACAAAAACACTTACCCTCCTAGAATTATATGCTCTAGTGAAAATAAAATAGAATAAGAGGGTAGAGAGTTGTTGTTGTTAGGTGCCATCGAGTCATATCCATCTCATAGCAACCCTCATAGTGTTTTCCATGGCTGATTGTTTCAGGATTGCCTTGGGAGTGGATTTCCATGTCTTTCTCCCATTTTTGTGGTGCAAGGACTCAAACAGGGAACCTCAGAGACCACAGAGCTGCACTATACCAATTGAGCTAAATCCCAGCCCCAGAGAGTTGTAGGGTGGGGTTAAATAGGGTGGACAAAAAAGATCTAACCATTTGGATAAAAAGTTAATGATGAGACTTGAATGATTGGTTGTAAAAATAATAAGGCTTCTTCATGAACAATGGTAAACCAATGAAGATACTTTTGGGATCGGAAGATAGAAAATGGCATAGAAAGGTATGAAGTCAGACAGAATTCTCATTCTCCATTTAGACGACAGCTAAAATTGAGATCATCAAGAATGTCAAGATAATCAGCTTTAGACCTTTAAGTGCTGTGGACAGACAATGGAGGAAAGGATGATGTCTGGGTTATCTGTCACTGTCCCCTTCTTTTTGGGCTAGGCAGATGTGACCCACATTACTTTTTCATACTGGTCCAAAGATCCCATTCCTAACCTGCCTTCCACTATCTGACCCTAGACCAGGCACAGAGACCCTCTCTGTGCCTTAAGAGATGATCAATGAACACCTGATAGGGGGAAAAGAAGCCTCTTTCCCTGGAATCATCAGAGCCCCACTGATAATGAGCACAAGTCCTGTTCTGGGGAGAAGACCAAGACTGTCCGCAAGGTTAATGCAAATCCCAAACACCATGGAGACTTCTCACCCTCGTCCTGGCACACTATCTCATCTCCGTTTGCAAATGTTCTCTGCCTTACTCTGCCTGACATCTTTTCTTGCTTTGTCTGTTATAATTTATCTTAACTATCATTTCCTCAAATTACATTCATTCTCCCTAAGTAGACTTTAACTATGCTGCTCAGAGCAAAGACCTTTGCCAAAGGGGTTCCCTCTTCCTAGAATATATTTAACCACTTTAATCTTGAGAAACAAAATCAATTTGCCACCTTTTAAGACTCTCTGGGGTTTAGCTCAGTTAGTAGAGGGCTGCTCCACACTCTCTGAGGACTTGGGTTTGATCCCCAGCACCACACAAGTGGGAGAAGAACATGGCAGTCCACTCCCAAAACAATCCTGAAACAATCAGCCCCATTGAAAACCCTATGAGAGTCGCTATGAGTTGGCCCCAACTCAACAGCACCTAACAACAGCAACATACATGTTAGAATACAGAAACTTGACCTAGCCAGCCTTGATTTGGTTCATGAGGTAATTATTTTTTAATAGAAGAATTAAATCCTAAATTAAATGGCAATCCACTCCCAAAGAAATCCCGAAAACAATCAGCCATTGGAAACCCTATGAGGGTCACTATGAGTCAGACCCAACTGGACGGCAAACCACCTACTCTAAGAAGTCAGCCTGGATTAACAGTCCTCCAATGGAGAATTACATACCTTTAGATTTATTTCATTTTGTAAATCTACTTTAGCATGGACCAAATGAGGAAGGCTAGCTGTTAATCTGTGTGCCTCATTATCACCCCATCTCCACCAGGAACTCACAGAAGGCAGGGCTCCTGTCTTTCTCAGCTCAGTGACTAAGGACTCTAACACAGACCCTAGAGCATTAGCTGATTCTAAAGATTGAACTCAGTTGCAGGAAGAGCATGGCTTCTGCCATCCTTGTCCTGTCAGCACTCAGCAAGGGTCTGGAAATTCCTCTGACATGAGCTGACTCAGGGTCGTGTTGCTGCATGTATGCTCTGAGACTCCTGGAACCCACCTCTAAGCTGCTCCCCTGAGGCCTCATATGCCAGAGACCACCTAAGACAAGGAGATGGAGGGAGGCCCTAGCTGCCCTCAGAACTGCAGGATGCCAGATGTGGCTCCTGGAGCATTCGTAGGACCAGCATCTGGGAGGATGGCCACAGACATATTTCATTCAGTCTTCACATGCTTAGAGGAACTGTTTTAATCCATTGTCAGTATTTAAAAATTGGGTGGTTTTCACACAAAAATTCCAGATTTCTATTTTCTCTTGGAAAATCAGAAGATCTAGCAACACTTGGCCTGTGTTCCCACCCATATGTTTCCAGTCTGGTATTCATGTTTATAACCTGACATAAATAAGTATATATTATATGTTATTATTTATTTATTGTTTATGAATTAAGGAAACAGGTCATTTGTTAGAATGGCCTTTGTTTATTCTGGAGAAACCCGAGTCATTGATCTTCCAGCACTTTGTATACTTCTGAATATAGGAAATTTTGAGAATAGGAAGGAGAAAATTCCAAATATATTTTCACCTTCTTTCAGCTTTCTATCTAGAATCTTCAGGCACTATGGGGTGATTGTTCTGACATTTGAAAGAGAAAGCTCTTCACTTCCTCTTAGGAATTTGGTCCAGATCAAAGAATACAGTTATGTATCACAGACTAAAGGAACATAGGTCAGATTTGGGGATTCTGGACTCATCTCTCCCTACAACCTCCAAGGAATAGTTTGGCAAGTCCATTAACCTTCAAGCCTCAGTTGAAAAAATGGGGCCATGATAAGGGGTCTCAATTTTCCCCTGTGTATGACTGGAGGCTGTGGAAAATTTTAAGCACACAAGGAACATTAGCAGGCTTAGGTTTTAAATGATGCCTCTGGCTGCTAGTCAGAGAATGGGTTTTGTGAGTGGGAGGTAGGCAGAGTGAAAGGAGAGAGATCAGTTTAGAGGGAGCTCAAATGATAGGCAAATGATAGGCAAAAAATGATAGTGGTGCATTTGTTACAAATTCCTGCTGTAACAAATTAATATGAATTTAGTGGCTAAAAACAAGACAAATTTATTATGTTACAACTCTGTAGACCAAGATCTCACAGGGCTAAAATCTAGATAAGAGTGCTAGATGCTTCTGAGGGCCCTAGGGAAGAATTCATTTCCCCTTTTCATCTTCCAGAGTCTGTTCACATTCCTTGGCCCATGACCTCTTCCTTCATCTTCAAATCCAATAGCATGGTACCCTAATATCTCTCTCTGACTCCAACCCCCCTGCCTGCCTTTTATAAGGACTCTTGTAATTACACTGAACCATGATGTACAATCACAGATAATCTCCATAATATCAATATCTTTATCCTAATCACACCTGCAAAGATCCTTTTGCCATGTAATGTTAACATATTCATAGGTTCCAGTGCACAGACATCTTGAGGGGGACATTTTTCCTACCACAGATGGAAACAATGAAGGTAGAAAGAAAGATTTTGTGTAGACTTTAGGGGCATATCCCACATATGCTAAAGATGTCAAGCATTTTTCCACAGTTATCTCTTCCAAATATTCCAAATATGTCTTACATTATAGTTCCCCAGTGACAAATAACTCTCTCTTAAAAGTGAGAATAGTCACTTGATGATAAGCAAACAAGGAAACTATGAATTTATATTTATATATATATGAATTATATATACACATATATACACATAAGGTGCATTATATAGGTATACATATATGTACATGTGCAGAGATATGCATATATAATTGAATGTGTATGTATATGTGCATATATTTTTATATGCATATGCATGTACATATGTGTATATATGCATATATATGAGAAATGTATGTAAGCATGCATATTTTTTGAATGCTTGGATTTTGATCCTGGTTCCAACATTGATTATGAGTGTTCTTACATAAGTGATTCCTCCTCCTACGCTCAAGCCTTCTGGCCTTTTAAATGATGTCAACAATGTCAGTTCTGTTATTTGTGGAGTTTTCTATAGATCAGGTGGGATGTTGCACACGTAAGAACTTGATACAAAGCCAAGGTATAGATGAAGAATTAGTGAAGAATTGTCTCTGAATTTGAAATTTAAATTATCTCTGTTTTCTCCACTCAGTCTTTCCTGGTTCCTCCCTGCAAAAGTATTCAATTCTTATAGATTTAATATTGTTGTCAGCTAGGAAGGTAACAGGGAGGGGCAGGAGATCAAAATGCCATGGGAGGTTAAGTGGGTTATTTAATATCTTAAATGTATTAAGAGTCAGAAGAGCTCCCAGATTCAGTGTGATGCAGCTCAGGCTACTCCACATGCCACCC
Source organism: Pedetes capensis (assembly GCA_007922755.1). NCBI lineage: Eukaryota > Metazoa > Chordata > Mammalia > Rodentia > Pedetidae > Pedetes > Pedetes capensis. Next base: position 65,051 of record VMDO01009990.1, on the reverse strand, counting down.
AACTAGATGGTTTCTCCTTCACTGATCCTGACTGACCACCTGCTCTGTGCACCAGGTACTGCACTAAGAGCCTTGTAGGCATTATTATTCCATGTCATTTTCACAGCACCTTCAAGGGCGTGCCTCACTGATTTCCAGAAGACACTAAGTCCTACAAAAGTTTAGCCACTTGCCCCAAATAATATCATTTGTAGTGATAAATCAGATAGATCTACTTGATTCTAAAGCTCTTGCTTATAATCACCTTGCAACATTCCTCCACCAGTCAACTCTGTCATAGCTATGAGTAAAATATACATATTTTTTAAAGTAGCTACTATCAAGATTTAAGTCTTACTGTCACCATTTTTAATGAATAAAAATAAGGCCATGGGCATATACAACACTCTCATCTCCATTATTTAATTTGATCCCTAGATAAAGGTTTTGCTCTTTTCAAATATGTAGAAACTGAGGCTCAAAGGGATAGAAAAACTTGCCCAAGACTATACAACTTCTAGTGGCTTTCTGTATCTTAAGAGTAGGTCTTCTGAATCCAAGATTATTTTAGTTTCATAAGAAACATTAAAATAATCTAGATCCATTTTCATATTTCACTATAAGTAAACTGACACCCAGATGGAAAGTGAGCTGTTCACATACATAGTGAGCCAGTAGAGCGACTGTATTAGTCTGGTTTCTATTACTATAATAAAATTCCTGAGGTTAGGTGTTTAATAAAAAAAAAACATGAGGTTCATTTAGCTTGGTTCTTGAGGTTGTATTACATGGTACCAACATTTGTTTGGCTCTGGAGAGGCCCCATGACAGATGGCATCACCATGGTGTGAGCATGTGCAAGAGGAGGAAATCACATAGTGAGATGGGGAGCTAGGGGATGGTTCAGGGATCAGGCCCCTTCTACAACAGCCCTTCTGCCAAAACTAGCCTTGGCCCAATGAGAACTATATCAGTTCCTTCTGAGGACAGTCCCCTCAGTGATCTCTCACAGAGCTCTACCTCTTAAAGATTTCACCCCTTCTTAACATGCCACCCCGAGGACCAAACTTTCAAAACGTAAACTCTTGGAGGACAAATGCAAGCCATATCCAAACCATAACAGTGGCTAATAAGAGAAACTTGGACACCAGACACACTTGTGCTCACATCTCAACTCTTCATTTGCTTGATCCATGCCTTCAGGAAGTTTTTTTTAAACCCCTTCATTCAAGGATATAGTTTACTCATCTGTCAACTGGGGATGGTAATATTGTCCACAGATTAGGAGGAACATTTAAATCAAGATTAAAAGTGTCTATGATACAGGAAGGGGCTGGATTTTAGCTCAGTTGGTAGAGCACCCCTCTGCAGTCTCTGAGGTCCCAGGTTCGATTCCCATCACCGCAAAAATGGAAGAAGGACATGGCAATCCACTCCCGAGGCAATCCCAAAACAATCAGCCATTGAAAACCCTGTGAGGGTCGTTATGAGTCAGACACATCTTGATGGCACCTAACAACAACAACAACATGATACAGGAAATGATGGCTGTTAGTGGCACAACTGAGCCTAGGGTCCAAAACTCTGGTCTTTAAACCTGATAATGTTCCAGTAAGAGTAAAGGTCATTCTGCAATTAATGGAAGTACTCCCATACATAATGGCCTAAGGTAATGGACAGAGCACGCTCTAAGTCTAAACAGTGTGATTTCTGAAGCTGATTAACTATACCAACTCTATTCTCTTAGAGCTTCAATCACCTTCGTCAATCTCTTCTTATTTCAAGAATAAGATAGGGCAAGGGTCACCCTTTGCAAGCCCAAGTCTGACGATGCCATCATTCATGTCAGAGAAGATTCTGTAGTTACAGGTTTTATAAGGCTGAAAGAAATTGGTTATCTTTGGTGTGCCCAAGATACAGGAAAATGTTAATTTTTTTATAAAGTTTCAAAAAAAAAAAAAGAGAAAGCCTCATGTTTGAATGTTTTATTAACCCTGTTAAGCTCTCTAAACTGTCCAACAGTTCTTGTTTCATTTAAGAAATCTTAAATTTGAGACATAAACTTCCTGACAGCGTGGGTCGCTTTAAAGGTGATATATGCTCTGACAGCAGAGAAATAAGGCAGGTCGGGTATTCTAACCAGAGGATGGTAAAAGTCATGGTCAGGTTGGAAGAATCAATTAGAGTGGGAACGAGGCTGTGTAAATTTCAAGAACTCACATGGCAAAATATGAAGACAGGGCTGAATTTAAAGCCTTGCCTGATGTGATTGTATTTCATTTCCTGATTGGCAAGACAACTCTAAATGGGGTATTAAATTGGATTTAAAGAAAAAAATACAGTTTTCTTCTTTTTAAAACAACACAAAACTAGGAAAAAATAAATTCAGGGAAGGGTAACAACAAATTTGAGGATTTATGCAAGTGGTTTAGTAAAGATAGAAAGCCTGGGGGGAAAATGTATTTGGAGTCAGAATTCTGGAAGGGGAGACTTTCCGTCTCCACTAGCATTAGCTGAAAGGGCTGTATTTATAGTCAGCGCGTGACTGCCTGGCTGGGTCCCGGTCCGGCCTGGTGCAGCAGCTCTGTGATGCTGTGAGTCTGTGCTGTGCATTACATCAGCTGCAGATCTGATGTTTATAAGCAAACAACAGCTTTAAGATCTTAAAATAGATCCCCAAAGGGTGTCCATGGTTCTCAGCTCATCTGACAGAGCAGCTCATAGAGGCAGTGAGCATGCTGGATAAGGGTGCAGGCATTGGAATCCCCTGCCTTCCCATCCCAGCTCAGAAACTTTCCAGCTGGAGCAAATAGCAAAGCTGGCAGAGAGTTAGTTCTGCTGTCTATAAAATGGAAGGTACGAATTTGGCCTAATTTGCAGGGTTGTCATTAAGATTAAACAATATCATGCCTGTAATCCCAGCGGCTTGGGAGGCAGAGGCAGGAGGCTCACAAGTTCAAGACCAGAGGCAGTCTGCGTAATTTAGAGACCCTGTCTCAAAAAGTTAAAAAAATGGGCTGAGGGAGGGTGCAGCTCAGTGGTCCGGCACCTGCAGAGCATGCAGGCACGAAGCCTTGGGTTCTACCTCCAGTACAGCACACACACACAAAAGAAAAGATTAAACACTATCAGCCAGCTACAGTACTTAGCACACTTCCTGGCTCCCAGCAAGCATCTAAAAATGCTGATTGTCATTTTATTATTATTCAATATAGCAAAGAATTGTTGGTTGTGAGAGAAGGAAGGATACTAAGATGTTTTCTTTTCAAACTTGACTCCTTCCTGACCACCACCATCAGTCCCTTCATCTGAGCTGTATCTTGAAGTCTAATGTCACCTTCTTTTTGTCTTAAAGTGTTACATCAACTCTGAGCAGCCTTCACAATGACCAGACAAAGCCAAGAGAAAAGTGTTTGTAGAATAGCAAAACTACTGGATGGGAAGGCTGACTACATGCACCCCAGCCTATTAATGGTGCTTAGCAACTGGATGGCCTACAGCTGTACCACTGTGGCATCTGATCCTGTCAGATCATGGAAGCTAAGCAGGGTCAGATCTGGTTAGTACTTGGAAAAGAGACCATCTGGGAATTCCAGGTGCTGTAGGCTTAGGAGAAGGATCTGGCAGCCCACTACCAAAAAACAATCAGCCATTGAAAACCCTACGAATAGCACAGAAGCAGCAATAATAATCCAATCCGGGGCATGGCACAGAGTTGGGTAATGCTTCATCTGTTGTAATTAGGGTCCCTATGAGTCAGACCAGATTCGGCGACACCTAACAATAAAAACGGTATGAGGACATGAAAATATCATTGTGTTTCTTTGAGACTCAGTCTTTTCATCTGTAAAGGGGATCATAACTCTGTCCTGTCTACCTTGCAAATCTAGTGGGGGAGAGCAACTAACTCCAGAGGGTTTGGAAGTGCCCCTATAAATGACAGTTCGGCATCAACTGTTGTTGGATAGCTTTGCCATTTCCTCAGAAACCCACTTGGATGACATGTCCCACTTAGACACACGCTTAAATAAAAACTACTGCCTGCTGATTCTAGTCTAACTCTCCCTCTACAAATTATTCATCTTCTACTTGAAAGTTTGGAGGAAAAAATGAGGAAGGGCAAAGGATAAAACTGGACAGGTGACTCAGAACCATGGAAGAGCGAAGCCAGAGTGACATTGGCATCATCCGTGCTGTGCCCCCCATCCCCAAGGCAGAGGAACAAACCTAAACAGCACTTTGGTTTCTCCCTGAGCCTAGACAGAGCTGCAGCAGCCTTATTAACACAGCGCTCCGAACAAACACCACTCTTTATGCTGCCATCAAATGGAAGACTCATTGCTCAATCAGAGCAAAAATTATTAACTGGAAAATCACTCTGCATCTCTTTATCTGTAAAGCATGTGTGTCCACTCCACAGGCAGACTGATGTTTCAGCCACAATCATCTGCCAAAAGGAAAGCACCATCATTGGTAGCTACTGGTTATCATCACTAATAACTTGCTTTCCTTGGTTGACGTCTCTGTAAAGGCAATGTATCCTTCTTCCTGCCAAAACACATACCAAAAAGGTTTTGAAATTTTCAAACAAAAAAATTCAGTTCCAATATTTTTCCCCTTTTTTCATACATTTGACACTAAATGAATGCCTTTAAAATGCTGAGATTTTGTAATAAGCAAATCAAAAATAAAAATAAAAATCATCTGGAAGAACCATGGGTTTTAAAGACAGACAGCCCATTACTCCCAGCAATTACTATTACTGTTGTTACTAATTAAGCAATACTGAGAGATGGTGGCTCCATTTATAAAGGGAGAAAACATTTTAGGGCATGAGAAAGCAAAAATGGGACAGTGTATCTAATGTAGTTGGTCCACTGCTGGCTCTGGATCAACCTTCAACTGTTAGTCAGAAAAGAACAAATGAATGGCAAGGGTAATAGGATCAACTCAAATCCACTGGAAACATCACAGAGGAAGCACGTTCCTGAGAAGGTTAAAGTGAAATCAAACGTCTGAGGTAGATTAAACTTCTTTTCCTACTCTCTCTCTCTTTCTCCTCATGTCAGATTTGTTTCTGCAGGATTGTATCTGCATAATGGAAGGTGCTGATTGTGAGTAGACGGTGCACTGTCTGCAGGAGCATCCTGCAGAGGATAAATGGCTGAAGGTTATTTACATGTCATTTACGGACCATCTTCCCTGATTTCTCAGTATTTTAGCTCTGCTACATGGCCCCACTTTTCAGTCACTGTATTTTCCCCTCCGTCTCAACATGAGATGCTTTCTGGCCTATACCTTCTAGAAACTAAGGGAATGCTATATACTCCCTATCTTTTCTTAATGATTCCCAAAGCCCATTCACCTAATACAGGCACTGATAAGTCCTACAACTAAAAAACAACAAAAAAAAAAAAAAAAAAAAAACGCATAAAGTTAGCACAGTATCGCTTCATTATCATAGAAACTTTTTCAGGTGACCACCTTCTTAACATCCTGCATTATTTGGGGAATGCTATTATGTTGAATGCCTGCAGCCGTAGCCCTGTGGCATCCAATCCCATCAGATCTCAGAAGCTAAGCAGGGTTGGGCCTCCTTAGTACTTGGATGGGAGACCACCAGGGAACACCAGGTGCTGTAAGCTTGGGAGATGGACCCAGCAACCCACTCCCAAAAATCAATCTGCCATTGGAAACCCTATGAACAGCAGAGAAGCACTGACAGTAGTGTTTCGCCTGTTGGACATAGTGTCGCTATGAGTCAGATACCAACTCAACAGCACCTAACAACAACAAAATTATGTTGAGTGCCTGAAGCCGTGACCCTGCGGCATCCGATCCCATCAGGTCCCAGAAGCTAAGCAGGGTCAGGCCTGGTTAGTACTTGGATGGGAGACCACCGGGGAACACCAGGTACTGAAAGCTTGGGAGACAGACCCAGCAACCCACTCCCTAAAACAATCCACCATTGAAAACCCTATGAACAGCAGAGAAGCACTAACAATAGTGTTTCCCCTGTTGATATAGGGTCGCTATGAGTTGGATACCGACTCCACAGCACCTAACAACAACATTATGTCGAATATCCTCAAATGAGCAATGAAAGGAGAAGTAAAATCTGAATATTTACTATGACTATCAGGCAGTAGTAACAGAAAGATATAAAATAGAGTGTCAATCAGAAACTGCATTACTTTCTATTGTGGGCAGAAGTGTGTCCCCCCCAACCCCAGTCATACTGAAGTCTTAAATCCCAGGACCTGTGAATATCACCTGACTTGAAAATAGGGCTTTGAAGACGGAGTCAAGTTAGGACCACTGGATTGGGATGGACTCTCATCCCAATGACTTATGTGCTTTCAAGTGGTGAGGGGCTTGGAGGCTCTTGGAGCAAACACAGGGATGACAGGTGAACGAAGACAGACAGAGGCTAGAGTTATGCCGCCATAAATTAGGGAAAACCACAGACTGCCAACAACCACCAGAGACTGGAAGAGGCAAGGAAGGCTTCAGAAGGAGCATGGCATTGCCAGTAACTTGGTGGCAGACGGCTGGCATCCAGAACTGTGAGGGAACAGGCTCCTGGTATTTTAACCCACCCTGCTGGCACGGCTCTGGTAAGACACCCTGGGAAACATCTGGACTTTCCCCTGCATAGTCAGATGCTTCTTGTTCAGTCTTCATTCCTGCTGCCTCCTCAGGTCCATTACCACAGGATGCTGGACTGTCCCGGGGGAGAAGCCCAGAACCCCTTACTGAACTCTGTTGTAGCCTACTAGCTAAACATTAGAGCCAGGACCTTGGCTTCAACATCACCTATGTGCCGATGAATCCACATTTTATATATTTTTTCAGTACTAGGGGTCAAACCCAGGGCCTCGTGCCTGCTAGGCAAGAGCTCTACCATGGAGCTGCACCCCAGCCACATTTTTATTTCTCATCAAGAGTCTCACTAAGTTTCACAAGCTGCCTCTGACGTCAAACCTGGGAACCTTCTGCCTCAGCCTCCCAGGTCACTGGGATTAAAGGTGTGTGCCATGGCACCTGACCACATTGCATGGTTAAGACATGCTTAATATCCAAAATGGCACCTTTGATCCTAGTCTTAAAAACCACGGCAACAACTCTAACTCTCTCCCACCATTCTCTAGCTCAGGAATGAACAATGCTTGCCCCAGTTGCTCAGGTCAACACATGGAAGCTGCCCTTGAGTCCTCTCAGATCCTTCATACCACTCCACTCCACTAGCGATTTCCACTGAGTTCACCTTCAAAGCACATCCGGAATTTCATCACTTTCTCCACCTTCTTCTCCTCCACACTTGTGGTTGAGGTCACCATCACCTCCCATACATGAATGAATGGTGACAGTCTCCCACCTGGCCTCTCTCTTGCTATTCTCCCCTTTACTGCCTATCTGGTCTTGACAAAAGAACTAGAGTTACTATTATTGTTGTTAGGTTGCCACTGAGTCAGGTCCCACTCATAGCGACCCTCATAGGCTCTTCAATGTCTAAGTGTTTCGGGCTTGCTTCAGGAGTGGACTGCCATGTCCTTCTCCCATTTTATGGTGCTGGGGATCAAACCTGGGTCCTCAGAGAGTGCAGAGCAGCACTCTACCCCCTAAGATAAATCCCAGCCCCAGAGTTACTATGGTCAAGCAAAAATCCATTCATTCTTTTCCCATATTAGGAGACCCCCAAAGGCTTTACCTCCTTGGAGAATAAAGTCCTAAGTTCTCACCTGGACCCATGAGTCCAGTGCCTGTCACTCTGACCTCACTCTTGCCCTGCCTCAGTTCCAGCTGCAGTGGCTTTTTTGTTTTTTACTATGGATTGATTGATTGATTGCTGTACTGGGATGCTGAAGCCAGGGTCTGGCACAGGCTTCACTACTGCCTTACTAATAAAGAGTACCCCAAGCCCTTTTTTCTTTTCTTTTATCTTTAGACAGGGTTTTGCGAAGGTCCACAGTCTGGCTCTGCCCTCAAACTTGCCCCTCCCAAGTTACCGAGATTACAGTATGCACCACTGTGCCCGGCCATTTTTTCTTTTTTGATTGAACGTGTTTTTGTCTGATGGTTTTCTGTTTTAGTTAGTGCACAACTTAATGGGCTTCATTATGACATTTCCACACATGCAGATCATTATACATCGCTCACATGGGCCCCCTCTCCATTATCCTCTCATGATGCACTGGCTTTCATAAAACTACGAGCAAGCATGTCATACCTTGGGGACTTCATCTCTTCTGTGGCTTCAGCCTAGAGCACTTTTTACCCGACATTCACATGCACCTGCCACCCACAGGCATATTCTCTTCTTCCCACCAAGTCTCTCAAACAGGGCCTCTTCATGAAGTCCTTCTTCCCTTCCTGGGTTCCAGGTAACCCAACATGTTCTACTCCCATGGCCCTAACCTTCTACTGGACAGTACATGGTGTGTGTGTTTCCCATTAGAATATGCACATCAGAAGTGCAGATGAGACCTTGACCATCATGCCCATTGCTGTATTGTCAGTCCTAGAACAAGCCTGGTACATAGTAGTTGATTAAAAATAGTAATTAATTAATCCTTTCCCAGAGGGAATACATCTGAAAAATCATACACCTTTGTCACTCTCAATTTGAGTCATAAATGCTAAAGATAAAACAAGGTAACTCAGCAACAATGATTTTTTCACAACTCAATTTCAGGGTTGGTCATAAGCATTGGCAAAGAGTCAAGTCGAAAGTAAGGCATGTCCAAGTCACTGTCCCAGTGCCATTTTCACATCCTGTCTTGGAGGATATATGGGAGACACAACCAAAAACCCAAATGACAAGAAAAAAACCTTCTATGAGCATGCCAGAATTGTGGGGCTGGGGCTGGGCTTTGTAAAAGGGCCTCCATCGAGGGATACAAGCAGCCTTCAATTCCATGGCTTCATTCCTGCCTCTCCTCTCTCAGGAACACTGGAAGGCTTCCTCTTGCCCACACATTAATAGTCTCTTTTCTAAATCTACCATTATATTGTCCTATATTTATGGACATAATTCTACCAGCCCCTATTTTACAAAAAAAAAAAATCATTGCCCAAGGAAAAATGTTTGTCTAGTAAGCACAAGGCCTTGGGTTTGATCCCTACCCCTGGGGGGGGGGGGGGGGAAGAATGACTCATAACAGTTAAGACAATTTTTATTCTAGCATTACTGGGCATGAAATCTAGAGTCTCCTGTGTGCTAGGCAAGTATTCCACCACTGAGCCACATCCCTAGCCCCAAGACAATGGGTTTTGAGGAAATATCTGTGTTCAAGTCTTGGTTTTGTCATCTGACATCATTTGACCATTTATAAATGGTATATTAATAACTCAGCAAAGTATCAGGGACTTCCTATGAGCTAAGTTTTGTGCCATGTGCTCATGTATATGATGTTACTGATGGCTTACAACATTTCTGTGTAACTATCCTCGGTTCACAGAGAAGGAAACTGAAGGAGATAGTAGGCAACTTGCCAGTACCAGCTCAGAATAGATCTGCCTGCTTCACAATACAAAAGTTAAAGGAATAGTCACTTAAAAGGAAGAAGAATCTCATTTCTTTTTCTATCATAAATTAGGCAGTCTGGAGCATTCAGTATGGCTCTATGATCATCAGGGGTCTAGTTATTTCTATTCTTTCTTCCAACGTTTTCAATACATTGTTTGTAACTCATGGTCTCTAATGGCTATTTCAGCTGTGGCTATGATGTGCACATTCTAAACATTAGGAGGGTGAGGGGCGGGGAAGGAAGGAGAATGACATATCCCCTTATTTTGAAGACAACCCTCAGAAGGTGTGCACTGCCTCAGCTTACTTTCCATTGGCCAAACTTGGTCGCATGGCCACACCTACCTTCAAAGGATGCTGGGAAATAGTCTTTACTCTGGGTAGATTTGTGTCCAACCATGGGAACCAATCTCCCAGATGGCCTCCAATGATGTTTACTTTCTGATACTTATGATCTTGTATAGTCAGTCCTCTCTTACACTGTGTGACCAACAGACCACAAAAGAAGTGACTATGAGTAACTTCAAAGACAGACCATAAGAAACATTGTAGTTTCTGTTTTAGTCACTCGTATTACTCAGTTGGAGAAAGATTTTCCACTATGCCATGAAGACAAGATATTTCAACATCCACATATAGAGGAATTGAACCTCAATTTATCTACCATACAAGTGAGTGATCTTGGAAAAGTCAGGCCTACAAATCAGCCTTCAAATGATTGCAGCTCTAAGGGACATGGTATACCCTGAGCCACAGATACCCAAGCATGCAGTTCCCAAATTCTGGATGCATAGAAGCCATGAAGAATAATTATCAATCATGGGCATTTTAAGCCACTAAGTTTTGGGGTGATCCACTACATAACAGCTAACTAATATACCAACTAACTCTTGGGAGTTCTATTATGGAGGAGGAAGGAGGAAAAAAAAAAAAGACACCAGGAGCCATCTCTGCCCTGTTGCACACACTTCAATGTAACCAAGGCAAATTTTAAACCTACATGGTCTGATTTAGTGTTTTAACTAACACTCTAGATGCATAATGCCTTTCTCTGGGTTTCTGTAGTGCGCATCATTCTTAGCAACCAATTGAATCTAAATTGTAGGTTGTCATGTTTGGTTCTCTGGAATCTTCCCTGTCTTGATGGTAGGAGTTCATGGCTTCTGTCTTCCTTTTCTTTCCTTCCTTCCTCAATTTGTTGTCATATGGCATCTCAATAATGCATCTCACAGTGTGGCAACTTGCTCCACTGGAGAAAGCAATGGAGAGCAATAGAAAGAATGTAGAGCAAGAGAAACATCCAAGCCTTCTGAAATCTAATCTCAGGATATCCTAGCACTTTTTCCATATTTACTTCTTAAAAGCAAATGACTGAGGCAACTCACACTCAAGGGGAAGAGATTATTCAAGGGCAGGAATACCAGAGGTAGGGTTCATAGGAGGCTTTCTTCCTTCCCTCTTTCATCTCTTCCTTCCTTCATGCCCTTGTTAGCTATTATTTTCCTAAGAATTCAAATTCATTCATCCACTCATCTATGTATTTGCCAAAGCCCGTGCAACACTCTGAGTTTTCACTAACTCGCCATTGTTGTTGTTGTTAGGTGCCGTCAAGTGTCCAACTCATAGTAACCCTGTGTACGACAGGTGAAACACTATTGTCAGTGCTCCTCTGCTATTCATAGGGTTTTCAATGGCTGTTTTTTTTTTTTTTGGTGGGGGGAGTGGGTTGCCAGGTCCTTCTCCCAAACCTACAGGACCTACTATTCCCAGGCCTTCCCCTATCCAAGTACTAACCAGGTGCAACCCTCCTTAGCTTCTGAGATCTGACAGGATCAGATGCACAGTGGTTAGCTACAGGCTAACTCCCCATTACCCAGCTGAAAAAACCTATACTTCCCAAGAATCTTCATGGTCTCCCTCTATCCCATTATTCAACCTCATCTGCCACTATTTCATCTGTTTTCCATTTTCTATGAATCTGTACATGGACCAGGAAGCAGTTGTTCAAACACAGCAAGGAAACACTGCCTAATTTAAAGTCAAGAAAAGTGTGCATCAGGGCTGTATCATTTTACCATATCTCTTCAATCTCTATGCAGAGCAAATAATTCAAGAAGCTGAACTTTATGAAGAAGGCAGCATCAGGATTGAAGGAAGTCTCATTAGCAACCTGCATTATGCAGATGACACAACTGTGCTTGCTGAAAGTGAAGAGGATTTGAAACATTTACTGGTGAAGATCAAAGAACACAGTCTTCAGTATGGATTGCACCTCCACATCAACAAAACAGAAATCCTTAAAATTGGATTTGTACACAACTTCATGATAAGTGGAGAAAAGATTGAGGTTTTCTAAGATGTTGCTTTACTTGGTTCTACAATCAACACCTACAGAAGCAGCAGTTAAGAAATCAAAAGACACATTGTATTGGGAAAAGCTGTTGCAAAAACCTCTTTAAAGTGTTGAAAAGTAAAGATATCACATTGAAGACAAAGGTGCATTTGACTCGTGTCAGTATTTTTGGTTGTGTCATAGAGTTGTGAAAGCTGGATTTGATGAATAAGGGAGACAGGAGAAGAATTGATGCTTTTGAATTATGGTGCTGGACACATACTGAATATGCCATAGACTGCCAAAAGAACCAACAGATTCATCCTAGAATAAGTGCAACCTGAGTGCTCCTTGGAAGCAAGGATGGCTAGACTGCATCTTACATATTTTAGACATATCAGGAGGGACCAATCCCTGAGAAGGATACTATGTTTGGGAGAGTACTGGGTCAACCAAAAAAAATTAAAAAAAAGGAAGACCCTCAACTGGATGGATTGACACAGTGGTTTCAATAATGGGCTTAAACATAAAAAAGATCATGGGTCTGGCACAGAATTGAAGAGTGTTTCACTTTGTTGTTCAAAGTGTCACTATGAGTCAAGGCCAACTCAATAGCACCTAACAACAAACTCATGACCTCCGTTCTCCAGCTAAACCTGTCACATTCCAACTTCTGTTCATGTCCTCACGACCCTCCTTCCAACTAGAAAGTTTCTTGTTCAAAACCCTCCATCTTTGTACCGGGTAGTACTTAGACAACCAAGACCAGAAAGAGACAGGTTCAATATACAACAGAGGTTGTCACTTAGCAGCTTAGATGAGTAACCTACTCCTTCAAAGTCCCTATTTCTCACCTGTGAGATGGGGACAAGGATCTTCAAGGGATTTCTGGATAAGATAAATGAACTCTGGGATGTATATAACATATGAGTACAGAACCTATAGCAATAAGTACATTGCTATTATCTTCAGCCCCTCCTTTGAATCCTGGTGGAAGAACTACCACACATCTATGCCCTACACCATAGCTCACTGAGTACTCATGCCCACAGTTACATTTGATGTGTGTAACAGTTTAGAAGGCAAGCATATGAGCACCTGTCCACAGATGAAAAAAGAGACTCAGAAGGGTGAAGTGACAAAGTACAGATCACACAGCCAGGTGATGGTAAAACCTGAACAAGAACTCAGTTTCCAGCTCTCATCACTGGTTGCTTTCCCCCTCAGGTGAACATTTACTCCACAGCTCACCCAAGGGACAGGATCACTTGGGCTAGAATCTCTTTCTTCCAGGGTCCTTCTTCCTCACGAGCAGCTTCCCCAGCCTTCAAAGGCAAACGGAGTTGCTCCAGAAAGCCACAGCCTTTGGGAGACACGTGGAGCTTTGGAGGTGGCTGCAGTCACTTACAAGCAGCCACCTGACACATGGCTCCCTCTCCCTTACATGGACAGACGGTAGAGCTCTCAGATCCGCTGCCAGGCCTGAGAGCCCATCTCATTTCCTGGATGGGGCAGGGACAATATGCAACAGTCACCAAAATAAGATCCAGTGAAACCCTGCCTTTCCTTCTGGTCTTCCCTTTAAAAAAAAAAAAAAAAAAAAAAAAAAAAAACTTACTTATGGTCAAAATTCAACCAACCAGATAATATTTTTTGGAATGTGTGAATTTCAAAGGGCCATGGAGGATATTAAAAAGTTTGCAGCTAGGACAACTTTGAGAGTAACAAGAACTTTCTAATCATCAGAGCAGTTTCAAAAGGAATAGGTTGCAGGGAGAAAATGAGGTCAGCATCAGAGGAAGCATTCACCATAGGGCATGCGTGCAGAACTTCGCAAAACCACCTGCGCTGTCAAATTACCTGGTGAGATTTTTTTTTTCTTACCACAATTTAATATACACTGTACCCAGAACTGACTCTCATGTTTGGAATAAGGCAAGGGCCAAATTTTTTAAGAATATTTTTATCGTACGATATGAGGTTTGATATACATGTTCATAAGTAAAGCGATTCCCACAGTCACACAAATCAAATGGCCGTCCCCTGCTGAAATTGTCTAAAAATGCACATTCTCAGGCCCAGCCTTAGATCTTTTAAATCTAAATCTTTAGCCATGGAGACCTGTGAATCTGTACCCTTCACCATTCCAGGGAATTTTGATGGGCAGCCAGGCTTGAGCATCACAAGCTTGCTGTTGTTATTAGGTGCCCTCAAGTCGAGTCCAACTCATAGGGACCTTCGTAGGGTTTTCAATGGCTGGTTGTTTCAGGATTGTTTCAGGAGTGGATTGCCAACATCCTTCTCTCATTTGTACAGTGCTGGGATTGAACCCAGGTCCTCAAAGGGTGCAGAGCAGCACTCTACCAACTGAGCTAAACCCAGAACTTAATTAGCAAGAATTCAGGCATCAAATTGAGAACAACCAGATCTGGGTTTTTCAAACATAGTTCATCCTTGGGGCTTCTTTGGATTTCTGCATGATGGTGATGAGGCAGGAGGTGGGGTCCCAGGAAGGAGTGGCGAAGGGAGGGAGCATGGAGTGTCTGCATCTCACCTCCCAGTTTTAGGCAGAGCACCTCACTTCTATCTCATTTGTTCATTTATGCTTCCATGTAAGATCCATTGGAACAAAAGCTGTGCTAACTTTAAAAAGGCTTAAAAAGAGCTGAACTCAATGACCTTTAATTTATTTAATCAATAAATAGTTACTGAGTGTCTGCTACATGCCAGCCTCGGTGCAAAATCAAAGCTGAGTCAGACATGGTGTCTCTTCCCTGGGACCACACAGCTGAGAGGGAAAAGAGGATGAATGAGCAGTTCAGAGGCAGCAGAGCTACTGCATTCACAGAGGAGTGCCCGTCGTATCTTCAAGGTTGGGTAGGAACTCTCTAGTTACAGGAAAAAAGGAGAAAATGGAAGTTGTGATACAGAAAAAGGCTGGAGGTCTGGCAGAATGGGAAGGGTCGGGGCATTTGAATATGGTTCAAGGCAAGCCAAGGAGGCTACAAGCTGGCTGAATCCCTGACTCAGCTCTACCTCCTCTCTAGGCTTCATGGTTTCCTTATCACCAAAGTGAAGGAATGCGAACAAAAGACCCTGAGGATCGGAGGATCTTTGGGTTGGAAGGAAATGCTTGGTGACCCCCAAGAACGGTTATTTTTGCCTCCTGGGGGATATTTAGCAATGTCTGGAGACATTTTTGGTTGTCACAACTGGGAGAGTGCTACTAGCTCTGAGGAGCAGCTGGGGACACTGTGGAACATTCTGTGATGTATAGGACAGCCTTCTGTGATGGTTAGGCAGCCCCCAAATGCCAATGGTAGGGAGAGGAATCCCTGCCCTAGAGCTATAGCAATGCACCCAAACTTCTCACCACAACATTCAAGGTCACTCGTAGAGGGACTGGTGAGAAGTATGGACATGATAACAAGGTGGAGCAGGGAATGGGAAGGACCTCAATGCCAACCCTGCTCTTCCACAATGATGCTGAGAACAACCGAAGCCCCACAAAGGGGCTGTGATTTGCCAAGTTCTCAGACCCAGCTTTTTGTTGTTGTTGTTGGCCTTTTTTTTTTTTTTTTTTTTTTTAGTTACATGTGGGTTAAACCCAGGGCCTCACACATTTGTTGCAAGTGTTTCTACACCTGGGCTGCACATCCCAAGTCGCTGGAATTATAGGTGTGTGCCCCCATGTCCAGGGTGTAGGCAAAGTCCAGTTTCCCTGTATCCCAAAGCTTGACACTTCTAGTCTCTGATCCTTATCTCTTCCTGTGCCTCACAGCAATTTTTGTCACCCTTCCCCAGTCAGACCACCAATGGCAACTGTCTGTTCTGCCAAGTTCCCAAGGGCTCTCCACTTCCATTGCTACCTGGTGCCTTACTTAATAAATCCCTATGATTAAGATGCCTGCAGCCATAGCCCTGTGGCATCCAATCCCATCAGACCTTGGAAGTTAAGCAGGGTAGGGCCTGGTTTGTACTTGGATGGGAGACCGCCTGGGAACACCAGGTGCTGTAGGCTTGGGAGAAGGACCTGGCAAACCACTCCCCAAAATCAATCTACCATTGAAAACTCTATGAACAGCAGAGAAGCACTGACAATACCGTTTCACCTGTTGTACACAGGGTCGCTATGAGTCAGATACCGAATCAACACCTAACAACAACAACAACATGCTTAAGATGCTCCCAGGAGATCTGTCAGATGAAACCAGAAGACCATCTGTCCACACTGAGCCTCAACACTGAGCGCAGCCAGGTGGGCGTGGCCCCAGATTTGCACTTCAGTTCAATCAGGCCACACCACAATGAGCAGGGTCACCTTGGACAAATCACTTTACAGATGAAGAGCCTCATCTGCAAAGAGAGAGGCACTGGAGTCCCTTCCTCAAAGGGCTTTTGAGATCGTGCATGTGAAATACCCAGTACAGTGCAGAAAAGGGCTGAGTAGGTGGCAGTTATGATGACTTCAGAAAAGATGGCCCCTTTGTAAGCCTTGGAGCAGGTGCCACAGCTGGAGAGAACACCAGCTCTATCTTTCCCCTCCAGAACCTGGCCTTCATCCCACCATACAGAAGTTCATTTGCTAAATTGGCTCCATGGGGGAATAAATGTCCTTTCTGACCTCTGCCTAATGAGCCCATTGCAATCCTGGAAATCAGTAATGATTTGGATTCTTGAGGTAAAAGAAACTCCTGGAATTTTTAATGTAAACCTTCCCTCTGCTAATACAGAAATCTCTACTTGCACCGTGGCATTACACATCACTTGCTTTGCCACCGTTTGGCCACAGTGATTCCAAGCCAGACCATAGTGACCTACACAGCTGGCACAGCTAGACCCCTCCCTAGCCCCCGCTTCATTCCCACAAATGAATGCTGGAAGCTGGGCTAAACCTCAGTGCACTCCATGCTGGCTGCCATGTCTCCGGGGAGGATTTGCACAAGAGTTTATCCCTGGCTAGCCTTCCACTTTACCGCCCTTCTCTCCCACTGATCCCCTACCTTACAATTTCTCTCACCCACAGTCACACATAGTAATAGTCCTCATACTTAAAACACTTGCATCCGATCCCAGAAGGAATGTTACAAAGAAAAACCTTTAGATTTTTCAGTATTTTTTTAAAAATCAATTTATTAAGTGCCCTAGGCCCTGTGTTAGACATTTAGGATACAGGAATGAATGAGCCAGGCAAGCCTCTGCCTTCGGGGTGCTTGTTACTGCCTTCGTGAGGAGGCAAGTGCCCAAGGCAGAATGTTCAGGAGACTTGGAGCCCAGGGAGAGGGGGCAGGGAGGGCTTCACTAACCAATGGACTCTTACTTTGGCATCCTAAGGATAAGCAGGGATTGTTGTTATTGTTAGGTGCTGTGGAATTGTGTCTGAGACTTACAGGGTTTTCAATGGCTGATTGTTTCAGGATTGTCTCAGGAGTGGATTGCCACGTCCTTCTCCCATTTTTGTGGTATTGGGAATAGAACCCAGGACCTCAGAGACTGCAGAGGGGTGCTCTACCAGATGAGCAAAATCCCAGCCCCAAGCAGGAATTAAGCAAGGGAATTACAGAGCAAAGCACAGGGAACTGCCCATGCGAAGTCCCAGAGTGAAGACAGACAGTGTGGGGTGGCTAGAATTAGAGAAAGTCCAGACTTGCCAAAATGGAGAGAGACATGGAAGGTGTGAGTAATGGGGCCAGAGAAGGCTTCATGGACCAGGGCATTGAAGAGCTTATAATTCATCACTTTTTAAAGTGGGTGATTTAGCTGCATGTGGTGACACCCGTCTATTACCTCCGCAACTTGTGAAGGCAGGAAGATGGCAAGCTCGAGGCCAGAGGGGGCCTGTGTAACTTAGTGAGACCCTGTCTCAAGATTAAAAAAAAAATTTTCAAAGGGGCTGGGAGTGCAGCTCAGTGGTAGAGCACTTGCAAAGTATGCGCAAGGCCCTGCATTCAGCCCCTCAGTGCCACAAACAATAAGTGGATGATTTTTCCTAAACTCAGTGAGAAACCACATATTCCAATGCCTAAAATAACCATACAATTAGTTTTGTGTGTTTATCAATGTTTTCTATGTGCACAACCACGGTTGGGGAAGGGGAAAGAGTAAATGTACCATAAAACAAGAACACCTATCTCCCTGAGGGGTAGAACAAAACCACGCCTTAAGCTGAACCTCAGACTGTGGGCCAGCCTCAGGACCCTGGAAAGTACAGGGGCCCACTGCTGATTTTGTCTAGAGAGCTGGTCTGTCTCATAAGGCTTAGCATGGAACAATGGAGCAAACAGTAGGTGACAAGAACACATGGTATGGTCATGTGTCAGAGACAATAGCACATGCAAAGAAAAGCAGCATGGTGGGAAGACAAAGGCAGACACATGGTGGTCAGGAAGTGGCTCCAAGGAGATGAGACTTGAAGGATGGGCAAGAGGAAGAGCATGCTTCAGACAGAGGGATCTGCATGTGCAAAGTAACAGACTGAAGGCTGGGGATGCAGAGAGAACCAAGGGAGGGCAAGCAGGAAGTGGCCACTATTATCTAGACAGAATAGACGGGTGGGGGGGCAAGAGTAAATCAAAATGGGCAGACTTCTGTCAGGTAAGAGCGAGGGCCAGGAGACTCAGGCTGAAAACTGGCTAAAGACCCGAATCAAAGTCTTGTCCTGCCATGGCCCTTCCTCCAATCCCCAAACAATAGGGAGGGATAGTTTCTAATTTAGTTCTTCAGATTCCAGGACACCAAGTGGACCCCACTAACCATGAGGCAGGATTTCTGCCCTAGGAAGATCTAGACCACGGGCCAGCAAAATACAGGCTTCAGGGACCAAATCCAGCCAGCTAAGAACAGTTTTTGCATTTTTGAATGGCGGGGAAAAAAATCAAAAGAATAAGATTTTGTGGCACATGAAATTTAAACTTCAGAGTCCATAACTACAGTTTTATTAGAACACAGCCACACTGTGATTAGGAATTGTCTGTGGGCGCTTTTGTTAGAACACAGCCACGCTGTGATTAGGCATTGTCTACGGGGGGTTTCCAGATCCAAGGGCGGATTTAAGTTGCTGTCCTGAGACTTGTGTGGCCCACCCAGCCTACATTATGTTCTCTCTGGCCCATCAGAGAAGTTGGCTCACCCAGGTCTAGATTTTGTCTTCTGAGCACAAGGCTTGCCTCTTCATTTATTTCTACTTCTCCCATATGTTGTTGTTGTTATTAGGTACCATCGAGTCAGTATCTGACTCATAGCGCCCCTCATAGGGTTCTCAATGGCTGACTGTTTCCGGGATTGCCTTGGGAGTAGATTGCCAGGTCCTTCTCCCATGTTTGTGGTGCTGGGAATTGAACTCAGGACCTCAGAGACTGCAGCACAGCCCTCTACCAACTGGGCTAAATCCCAGCCCTTCTCCCATATAACCATGCCCAAATACATAACAATCAACAATCTCCAAGTTCAGATTCAAGAAGGAGCTCATGTACCAGAACTCTAATGATTTGACTTTCATATTTGCCAGTGCTGACCCTATTATATTGCACCTCCCAAGAACCCTTGTGGGAAGGCATGAGTCCGGTTTGGGACAAGGATTAGTAATTTCTCATTTGCCCTCCCTTTGGGTCCTCACCTGCCCTGCAAACCATGACAAAGGGCTTCAACGGAGGGAGCAACAGGTGCAGTGTGCTGTATAGCTCAGGAGGAGGGAGACTTGGGAAGAGTGAGACAGTGCCTTCCTCCAGTTCTATGAGACAGGGGGATTTCATTCTGGGGGACTCGAATGGCTGCTCAGATTCCTCCCTGCAGAGTTAAGGTGCAGGGAGAGGCGAGGAGCCAGGATGGTCAGTGTGGCCTGGGAAGCCTGGTGCCAATTCAATTTTCACAGCGGCACACCTCCATCTGGAATGAGAAATCTTTTCTTAACACTCTTATTAAACCCTAATCTTAATCATATTCATCATTATTAAGTCTTGAAATTGTCTGGAATATTTAAATAGGGCCAAACTGAAAGTCAGAGGGACGGGATTTAAAGAGACAGCTCGAATTCTCTTTGTGGAACCCGCCAAATAATCGCTGGAGATTCAGCCCCTGATAGAAACAGAGGCTTCTGAAGTGAGAGATTTTCAACGGTGGCACAGGGGAAGGGGCTGCCAATTACATCTGGCCTGGATAATATTAGTCTTTCTTTCAAAGGCTCCTCAAAAACTTATCAGGGAAGGGAAGAGGCACAAATAGAAGATGAATTAAGGGCTTAAATGTACCCAAGGACTTGGAGAGATATTGAAAGTGAATAACTCTATGGGCCTCGCTCCTTTCAGCTTCAAAACAATGTCCATTAAATAACTCCGGTGCCTTAGTCCCTGCTGCCGAGGATCTCATTTCTAGCAGTCCCCAAGAGGTCAGATGACCTGGTGCGGCTCTTATCTTCTGATACACGACTGGAAGTCACCAGGGCCTTCAGAACGATGTCCTTAGGAAGAAATAATGGTCCTTTCATTAATGTTTTTTCAAAATAAGAAATTTAATTTGAGCTGCCAGGCTTTTATTTTTGCTCCCTCATCAATCCCCTGAGGTGTGAGTGAGTGTGAATTCATCAAGGATTTATTTTGTACCGCAGCCCTGTACAATGCACATTATATACATTGCCCCACTTAATTCTAGCAAGAGTCCTATAGGGTAGACCTTAGAGTCTCAGCTTTATAGATGAGACATTTTATAGAAAGGAAAATACCTTTACCATGGTCACCCCATCTGCTTTGAACTCTGGGTATATGGCCCGTCTTCCTCCCTTTTGTGCTCCCCGGCTTATTCATACACCCACTGTCCCTCTGCATGACAATGATGTAGGAGAAGTGACAGATACCGTGCAGGTGAGGGGGTATCTTCTATAACAAAGAATATTTTTATAATATCATTATAACCAGGTTTGAATCCTGAATGTTAAAACCATCAATTTAACCTTTACTCCATCTAATGCATACATTAGGTGGGGGAACCTATATACCGTCATAAAAGTGTGGGAAATTGAAACCTGCTGACATAAAATCAAATAGCCCAGTCATAAAAGGTGTCGCTTTTATGTGATTATCTTGCCAATATCTTCATGTTGCTAAACTAAATCAAACTACAATTTTCCCCACATGCCCTGAATTTAATGCGAACCATTAATGGGTGTGATCCCTTATAGATCTCCGTGTAATAGGAACATAGCCTCTTATGCCCTGGCTGGTTAAAATGAAGCCACCGGGTTGTCATTTGTCATGTTGCTTTGATCACTGTGAAAAGTGGCCCTGCTTGACGTACCAAAGCTGTTGACACTCAGATTGGCATTCAAGGCCTTCTTAAAATAGCTAACATCAATCTATTCCCAGAACATTCTTCCTTTACTCTCATGCATAATCTCTCCTAAAATCTGAGAACATGTGAAGTGGAAGAAAAATTTTAAGATCATCTATTCCAGGAATGGCAAGTAGAGCTGGAATCATGTATCACCTCTGACTGGCGTCTTGGAGCCCTGAGTTGGAGAAGGATTCTGAAGGCAGCTCCAGGCTTGCTGGGCAAAAGATGCTGTGATTGATTAAGAATGTCTGCCATGGTCTTGGTTGGCAGAGTGTAAGCATGCGTGCCACAGCTCTTCCTCCATGTTTTAATGTAATTCCCTCACTTTACATCTGCAGAAATGAAGGCTTACAGAGAAGAGGAGACTTTTCAAGGTTACAAAAGGCACAAGCAACAGAGTCAGGACCAGAGCATATTCCTTCTTACTCTAGCCCAGTTCTCCTTCCAACAAGGAGGAAATTTGATTCAAAAGAAAAAGACACACTGGCAGGATTAAGGAGCTAATAGTTTTCAGATAGCAGAAGGCTGTTCCCACTCCAGAGGTAAAGCCAATTCCCACAAGTCTTCAATGATACTTAATCAAAATCCCATAGTTTTAGGAGGTTATCATGTCTTTACTCTCCTTTCCCAACTTTCGTCCTCCTCCTTACACCAGACAAGGACATTGTTCTACTGATCCCAAATCTTCCCCAAGCAATATTACCTACAGTTAGTGAACTTGGGTGAGTGTGATTCTTTCTCAGTGAGAGTCCCACACCCTTCCTGCTGACTATAACCCTCTGGGATTCCTGGATCATTGGACCCTCTCCCTAGCAGAAATCATGGTGGAACCAGACAGAACAGAGATACAACATTACAATCACAAATCCCTCCACACTCACACCCATCCACCATTCTATATCTGAGAATCCTCCCCAAAGCCACATCACGTACACAACAAAGCCCCCATTCCTTGCTATAGCCCTTTGCCCCACCTACAGTCCTCTTGGACAACTTTCCCAGTCTTCTTTTCTCCACCGCTCTTCAATGTCCAAGAGCTAGCCCTCAACTAGGAGGGTTAATGGCACTGAAGTACTAACTCTCACCCTATCCCACATGTTACCAGTGGGCATTGTTTTTTCCTTTCTCAGGCAATACTTCAGAAAGGCTGTTACCTGTGACAAGCAAAGTCCACCCTAGATACGATGACATGTGCCGTGAGGACTGGGCAGCTGTGCTTACCATTCCTACCACAGCCATGATATTATCAGCTACTTGGTCAAGACACCCTGCATGTGCCCACCTCTGCACTATTGGGTGTGTTCCCACTGTCCCCTCTGTACCTTGTCCACCTGGTGACCCCTATTTAATCTTCAAAACCTAGACTCAGGGTCTCCATCTTTGAAAAACTATCTCCAACCCTTTAGACTAAATGAATCCCAGAAAAAGTTACATCTATCATTATTCCAAGAAAAGAGCAGGAGAATTACAGTCACAGACTCTGGAGATAGGTGACACAGGTGCAAATCCTTCCTCTAATTCTCAGACACTGTGTTCTCTTGAGCAAGATACTCTCCTTCTCTGTGCTTCAATTTCCTCAGCTTAAAACTGTAGAAAATCTAATAGCCACCTCACACGATCGTAGTGAAGACAGAACAGAATTAATGTACCCAAAGCATATAATGTAGTACACGGCACAGATTGAGTGCTTAGCAAGTATTTGTTGTTATATAGCTCTTGAACTCTGTAACTTAATGATGGTATATCTACCTGTCTTCTACACGGAATTGCAAATTTCTTGAGGGCTGGGATTTGATCTTAGTCATCTTTGAATTCCTTGCCCACCTAATGCAATGCTGGTTACCCAGGTGCTAATAAATATTTAATGGATGACTAAATGAATGAACAAATCTGTTTGAAGCCTTCCAAAGTCAGAAGGGAGGGTTATTTTCCACCATTCTGTCCTGCTGGTGGCATATCGCAGTTCAGAGGGATTCAAGTGAAATGTCCCATGGCTGTCACTCTGAGTCAGAAGAGACGCTATATCCCAGTGACATCCAACCTTGTGTTTACCTTGCATCACTTTAATAACCTCTCACTAACTCCAAAAATTAAAATTCCTTCCACACTCTTCATGGTATCCCTGAGTGGCAAACACGGTTAGCATTTTTCCCACCCCCACCTTCTCCTTGAGTTTCTAATGAACCAGAAGCCAACATGACTGTTTTATGTACGTATTTATCTGTACTAATGGTATCAGCTGAGACAGGCACATATCTCCAATGAGTGTTTGTTTGGAAATTGGTGCAGAATGGCACAAAGTGTGCAGGGTCTAAAAGCACATTCATGGGCATCAATATGTTATTATGATAACAGTATACATCACTATCATCTTCTTATGGACATGCTTGTTCTTAGACCTCCTATCCATTCATTCATTTATCCACTCATCCATTCAATGAATCAATATCAGAATCTACTGTGTAGCCAGAACATCCATGTCATGCAGCCTCACGGACATCATTCACATCCTATCATAGAATGTGTGCTCACCACCTATGGACCAAGCTCCCGGACATGGTAGTTCTGCATGGGCTACCAAAAGCTATGGATGCAGAAACAAATTAGATACAGGCCCCTTCCTTCAAGGAGCTCATAGTCAACTAGAGGAATCAAGCTTGTAAGCACATAAATTACCAATCCATGTGTCCCTATGGCAGGAGTAAAAATAGAAGCACATTCAGAGTAAACAGGCATCCCCAAGGCTTGCTGGACTGTCACTAGGAGGGTCAGGGAAGGTATCTTGATAGGCATCTATTAAGAAAATTAGATTAGGAGAGCTAAGGATGGAGACTGTGTTGTTCTGAAAAGAGACAGGAGGGTGGAAAAAGATATTTAGACATTAACAGCATGGTCTTTTAGGGTGCAATAAGCCACTAATGCATTATTAGAGCATTAGCTTTGAAGGTCTGGACACCAGGGAATGAAGCTAGAGAGGGAGGCAGGTGTGAGGTAATAAGAGACCTTGAATATTGTGGTAAGAAGCTCATATTTAACAATGTCTAGTCAGGAGCCATGGCACGGAGGGAATTAGGAGTGACACATAACCATGCTTGGATGGGGTGATAAGGATCCCTTGTATTTATGTGTCCATTTTCGAACTTTTATGCACTGATTATCTCATTTTACTCTGCTGTGGCTGAGGACTAGACTGAACATGAACCAGTTCCCTGGAGATCCTACAAAGAATTCAACCCTCATTTCCATCCAGCTATCAGAGACCCAGTATTGCCTGTCCATTCTGACAGATGCATGTGAGGTCCCATGGAAGACAGGAGAACAGAATAGCCAGGAGTTTTTCACATGACAGTGGGTAGTGCTTCTTACAGGCACAATGCTTGGAAACGCTGGCCTAGCATGACTCAGTCTAGCAGGTGGTTGGTATCAAGTAGCTCTTTTGGCACTTATTTTCAAAAGTAGTTTTCTTTAGCTTTCCTCTCACTTCCCCCTCCACACTGCCCTTATTCTCATTACCTGTTTGCTATTCTGTCTTCTCTTAAATAAGTCTCAAGGCAGGGATCAGGTCTGTCACATCGACCGATATGTCCCTAGCTGTTTGGTACATGGTGATTGCTTATTAGATATTATTATATATTTGATTATTGTGGCAGGCTGAATAATTATCCCTAAAGATCTCTGGAACCTGTGAACATGTTACCTGCATGTGTGATTCATAAAGGGTCTTGAGCTAGAGAGATTATTCTTGATTGTCAGGGTAAACCCTTGTGATCATCACGATTCTTAAGAGAAGAAGGGAGAGGGATCAGAGTTAGAGACAGAAAGGGCAGCAGAGACTAGAATGGTGGGCTTTGACAGTGGAGAAGTGGCCATGAGTCAAAAAACATAGGTGGCTTCCACAAGCTTCTAGAGTTTCCAGTTTCCAGAAGGAATACAGTTCTGCCAACACCTCAACTTTAGACATAAGATCCACTGAAGACTTCTGGGCTCCAAAACTGTAACAAAATAAGCTTCTGTTATTTTAAATCACTAAGTTTGTGGTGATTTGTTATGTCAGTTATAAGAAACTAATATGATAAATGATTAAAGGCTCTTCTGAGTTTTGTGCTAGGGGAAATTATAGGAACTGCATGTCATAACCTGGTCCAAAGCTTAAAAGAATGTGGCCAGTCACATAAAAAATTAATCTTTATGGTGTGGAGTGTCATCATACATGAATCATTCAGGAATGCCCGGCTTATAGATACCTGCAGTGCATGCAAACGCAAAAGGACACACAGTACACACCCCAGACCTGCTGGGGCAGCATCCTTTGGAGGAAAATTCATGGAGATGGGGAGATTGGCAGGTGGACATCTTTCCATTTCAAATGACTCTCTAGGGCAGCACCTGCTTGTCTGGCAGGGCCAGACATCAAAGTCCAGAGGTGGGACCACTGACCATGGGTTTTGAAGTCCTCTGATTAAAGAAGGATGGCTTGTCTGCTGGGGTCGCCACTGGCTGAGACACAGTGACCAGCTCGACATCCACGTCTGGAGGTAGCCCCAGCTCATTCCCTGTTGTGATTGGGAGCCTGAGGCCTTATGGTTGCCTCAAATTGATTGGTCAGGCATGGAGACATAATGGCTTCCAAGAGAGGCTAGTCTCAGACAATTCACATTTACTTTGCAAACATTGAGCACCCTAGTGCTATGGGACCATCTAGCACAATGTTACTCGAGGTGTGTCTGGAGACAACATATGTTGGTATCTCCTGGGTAGCTTGCAAATTATGCAGGTTCCAGAGCCACATCTTAGTTCTACCAAGTCAATCTCTGGAAGTGGTGCTTAGGAATTTTCAAGAGCTCCCCAGTACACTCTCATATGCCTGAGGACGTCAAAATTACCTAGCAGATTCCCAATGATTATTGTACAGATGGGAAAACTGAGACCTATGTAAAAGAAGCTTTCACAAGGTCACACAGGAAGTCAGTGACAGAAGATTTGGCCTCTGGCCTCAGGAATCTAACAATACAATTTAGGAAGACCAGACAGAAATAAAAGGAAGAAACAATATTGGCAAAGTTATGGAGTATTCAACAGCTCCTTGAGAATTCTGGCATCCACAATTGTTATCATCATAGCCACCTTAAAAGTTCTTTTCCTTTTGCCCATAATTTTTTTTCTGATGAAGGAAGAGATTCAGTGGGATGAAGTAATGTCAGGTGGTTTGATTCCAAATCCAGTCTTCTTTTATTTATGAAGAAGAGCTAAGAGGAAGCACTAACTGAATGCAAATTCTCATGGAAGATGAGTTACAAGTGCAAGGTGGAGGCTCTGGGTGGCACAAAGGTGACCAAAGCTTTCTGGAGAAGGACAGGTTACTTGGAAACCACATCTCAGCCAAGGAGAATTTTTGAACTAGGCCTTGAAAGAAGTTTTAATTTGGCTAAAAGGAGTCACAGATTCCAGGGTCTCTGCCATAATGAATCCTTAAAAGAATGCCACTCAGGTATTGAAAACATGATTGTAATGTTTCTGGGGGTGGAAATTAACGGTCTAATCCTGCAGAGGAGGGATATTGGTGATTCTGACTTATGTGCACACCACAGAGCTTCCCTAATCAGTTTTGCCTCTCAGTGCAGCTCAGGGTGAAGGCTAAGGGCTGAAAATAGTCCACTCCAAAATCTTTTGATTGCAGAGTGTTTCAAGAGGGAAGACGTGGGTGACAGACTAATACAACCCATGAAGAGCTTGCGTTTATGTTTTCCCACAAAGCCTCTCACACCTCAAACTTCCCAAAAACTGATGCAATGCCCCCCAGGGGCCCCAGCCCCACCACTCTTTTCAGTCAGCTCAGCCCAGTGCATTTGTTGAATACCCACTAGATGCTACCACTGCAGTCAGTTGTTACAAATTTTATCCTGTTTAATTCTCACCTAAATGTGGAGATTGGTTATTTTTAAGGTTTTCCTTGTCTAAACCTACCAGTCAACATATCTTGGGTGCCTACTATTTGTTTTTCCATAGATTCAAGTGGTTTTACCCCCCATGAAAAGCCCATTTATTAAGTTGTTGTTGTTGTTAGATACCTTCAAGTCAGTGTCCAACTCATAGTGACCTTATATACAACAGGAGAAACATTGTCAATCATTCTCTGCTGTTCATGGGGTTTTCAATGGCAGATTGATTTTTTGGGGAGTGGGTTGCCAGGTTCTTCTCCCAAGCCTACAGTATCTGCTGCTCCCAGGTGGTCTCCCATCCAAGTACTAACCAGGCCTGACCCTGATTAGCTTCCAAGATCTGACAGAATCAGATGCCACAGTGCTATGGCTGCAAGCATTTATTAAGTAGATGTTATAAATCTCCAATTTATGTCTACATTTTTTATCTATGATCAGCCAGATCACTTGTAAGTGATATCTGTGGATATGAACTTGGTCTATTTGATGAGAAAGTGATTTTTTTTTCTGTTATTACATGCTGCCCTTGCCACAATTCCTAATCTCAGAGGAATGAGAAGAAAAGTCCACGGGCAATAATTAAGTTCACGATATCCTAAATCAATCGAAGGTGACAAGTGCTACAACAAAGGTACCACGAAGAGTTGTGGATGCTCAGATGAAAGACCAATGCTCTGGTGCAGTTCACAAGGCTTTTGCCCATGATGTCTGCTAGGAACAGAAACATCTTCTCTGACAGCCTTCCTCTAACTTTACCATCTACGTTGATCATGTGCTTTTGTCCATTATTGGGCCTTGTTCATTTGTGGTTTTTTACAGCACTATTTGCAACTTGTACTTAGTCATTGATTTGCCTTCCTACTGTCTTTCTGCCGCAATAGAATGAAAACTCCACAGGGACAGGAATGTATCTGTCTGGTGACTATTTTATCTTCATAGCTGGCACCAGTAGACACTTGATAATTGACTGTTGAGTAAAGGAAGGAATAAATGAATGAGTGATGCTGATGAATTACTCTTCAAAAGAACACTGGGGAGGCAGCATTATCATCCCCCTTTCAAAGTGAGTAAACAGAAGTGACAAAGATCAAAGAATAGGATGACAGGGGCCTGAGAACAGTCGACATCAGTTATGCTAGACCCAACCCCAGGGCACATCTCACTAAATCAAACTCCACTGGCTTGAATGTGCAGATTGAAGGGACTGTGAATTCACAGCTAACTTATAGAGTGCTCAACAGCTCCTTAACAATACTGGCATCCATTAGTGCCTTCATCACAGCAACCTAAAAGACAGGTCGTCTTATTTTGCCCATAGTTTTTTTCTGATGAAGAAAAAGAGATCCAATGAGATAAAGCAATGGCAGGTGGTTAAAAAGTGAAGAAAGAGGGATTGTGACTTCTTCCAAAGACTTGATTCAGTGATTTCCCATCTGTGGATGAGCCACACCCTGCCAGTGATTAATGAATAATAATAACAACAACAATGACAACTAATATTTATTATGTGGCTAAAGCTTTACTTAGGGGCTGGGATTTAGCTCAGTTGGTAGAGTGCTGCACTGCAGTCTCTGAGATCCTGAGTTCAATTCCCAGCACTGCAAAAATGGGAGAAGGGCCTGGCAATCCACTCCCAAGTAAATCCCGAAACAGTCAGCCATTGAAAACCCTATGAGGGTCGCTATGAGTCGGATACTGACTCGATGGCACCTAACAACAACTAACAAAGCTTTACTTATACAATAGAAAAGACAATTTTATGAACCAAGATTCTGGAGAAGTGACACTACTGTATTACTTGGAAGAAATCTTAGAATGCAGAGCCTGCATTAGAAACAGATATTACCTGCTGCCCCGCTTACATCAGACAGACAGAAAGGGAAACCAAGGGGAAAGATAGGGGAAGGAGCTAAGAGGAATGGAAATCCATGGTCTTATTGTGATCTTCCCCTTGACTTCCAAGCCACTGTGAAATCTGCAGCTTATAGCATGCTTAGTGCCTATGTGTGTGGAAAAGCAAACTTAGCATAGAATCAGGAGTACAGAAATAATGGAAGCTCAAAGGAGAGAAGATATTATTATTCCCATTTGGCAGATAGGAAAACTGAGGCACTGAGCAGTTATTAAATGCACCTATAGTGACTGTATAGAAAATAGAAGACCAGTATTTGATCTTAAATCAGATAAAATATTAACTGCCCTATTAGCAAAAAGTAACAAAATTTTGTTCTTTTTTATTCGTCAAACCTAGTCACATAGTCCTCTCTTTTATTCTGACAACATGATTTTTAAATTATTTTTCTTTGTATTTTTCATCTTTTACGGCTCTCATCACATCCTGCCTCCCATCACGAATTTTTATTAACATTCTGTCCCATAAGGAACCATGTTCTTTTTGAGGACTAGAGCTATGTTTGATTCATCTATATATGCCTAGAGAAGAAAAAGAAACACTAAATTAACATGAACTGAATTAAAGTAATTCTACATTGATTTATTTGTAATTATGGAATGAAAGCCTTTGTTCTACTACAAAGGAATCAAGGGAGTAAGTAGTTATTTTTCAAGGGGGCAGGGGTTATGAGAGACCTCACTGATACTTCTGAAATCAGCCCAATTTTGCCTTTGCCCACGGCTCTCCCTTCTGGAAAAGCCAAAAGCATGAAGATAACAAGTGTGTTCTTTGGGCCTGAAAATTAAAACACAAGAGAAATTAAGAGGAAAAAAAAGAGACAAAAGCAAATATTAGTTAGAAATTTGACAACAAAAATTTAAATTAAGAAATTAAGTGGAGGAAAGTAAACTAAATGGCGTAGGAGTTCCTACCCATCGATTCCAGAGCTGTAAAACCACATCTCTTGCTTTTGTTCCTCTTGCAAACAATTCCACGAGTAAATGTATTTTTGGCACAAATGGCTCTGTCCTAAGATTCTTGATTATAATTATAATAATGGGTTTCTGAAAGCATGCAAGTGATTCTGGGAATGATAATAAGGGCTGAGAAAGCCATGTTGTTTATATGGTGTTTGTGGAATATTCGATGAGGGTGGGAAGAACAGCTCATGTTATACTTTCCACAAACTCCCAAATATACAATTATACTCAACAGCCCATCCCCGCCTCTCTTTCCTCCAGCACCCACTCACTATTGATCTTGTTATCCTGCAAGCTGGGGACTGCAGCGGATTTGGGGAAGGGAGCACTCCTTCCTCTTTTCCCTTGAGGAGTTGCCCCCATCTGATAACAACACAAGGTTTTTCATCAGAGAAGGAGCACCGTGAGCTGGAAATCAGACAGAGCCCAGTCCCAGCCCTCACAACTTCCCTCTCCTACCATTCCTCAGGCAAGTTATCCCGAGCCCGGAGCCCGTTTCCTGCAGCCACAACCCCTAGGTATAATGACCTACTTCTCCTCCGAAATCTCACAACCCTGAAGTGGATCCTTCGAAGGATAGCAAATGGCCTCTCACACTTCTAAGTACCCTGAGGCCACGGAACCCATCTGATCCATTGTTTCGCTGTTTTTAATCCTGATGGAACACATAGAAAGTTCGGTGTTTTAACCATTTTAAAATGCACAGTCAGTGGCATAAGTGCATTCACTGCTATCTACTTCCGGCCTGTTTATCAACCCAAAGGAAACCTGTACCCAGGAAGCAGTCACTCCCTACCATCCTCCCTCCAGCTGCAGAAGATTCATGGTTTTGTAACTGTGACAGTGTCTATTCCTGTCTTGTACATAGCAGGTCCTGATTGTTAATTCATGTTTATTAAATCCAAGCATTGCCCATTTCATTAAGTAATAATATCTGGTTATTATACTCTAGGATGATGATTATTATAAAATTATTTCACAGAATAGTAATGAGGACTTATAATAATAATTGCCATCTTTTGAGTGTTTGATGTCTGTCCACACCATGTTGCTGATAAACACACTACTTCCATTTGATCTTCCCAACCACTCTCCCAAGGGAAGCATTATTTTCCCCATGTGGAAAAACTGAGGTCCATAGCCCTTAAGGATTAGAACTGTATTTGTCTGACTCTAAAGTACAATGTAAAAATTACTTGCAGTGGATTTACTAATAAAATGATCTGATTTAGGTAATTACAATACTACTAATCTAGGGGCTTAGGTAAGTCTTCCTAACTTGCTTTTTCTTAGGGTTCCCAGATTCAGTGTGATTCTCTAGGACACTTGTCTTCCTGTGTGCCAGTCATGGGGCCTTTGCCCAAGAAACATGACTTGACAATCATTCCTTCTTTTAGTAAAGGCCCTGCTGACTTTGGGCTGGGATTTAGGTCAGTTGGTAGAGCGCTGAGCTGCAGTCTCTGAGGTCCCAAGTTCGATTCCCAGCACCACAAAAATGGGAGAAGGACCTGGCAATCCACTCCCAAGGCAATCCCGAAACAGTCAGCCATTGAAAACCCTGTGAGGGTCGCTATGAGTCGGATACTGACTCTAAGGCACCTAACAACAACAACAACTGCTGACTTTGAAAACATTCATCCATTCAGCCCGACTAGAGCCTGTACCTGAACTGGGTAACATCACTCAGACCTACAGCCAATGCAGGCCTTCCATGACTTCCCTCTCAGGTCACACCTGTGATTAGTCAATGAGAAGAACTGGGTTTGGAGAGCTGACGTACGCCTGACGTTGTGTGGAAGCCGGCATCCTGACTTAAACTCAAGGGAGAGCCCAAGACAGGCCCCATGCATTCCTTGGCCTAATAGAGAATGGTGAACAATAGCCCTGAGACTTTATGTTCCTCCCTGCCTGTCATTTAAGCTTTGCTACAATTGAGTGGGTGAGTTTTCTGTAGATTCCAGGCAGCCAAAGAAACCTGGGACTCAGAGGCCAAATGATTGGGTCAAGATGATATAACTGCTGCAGAGACTCTGAAACCCATGTGTCCCTCAGTCCCTGGAATCAATGCTCTCATGGTGAGCAGTGGACAGTTCTACAAACCCATTGTCGCCAGGCCAGTCTAAGGGACCCTTGGAAGTCTCGCCTCTGGGAGTCCCTTCTGAGGCTATAAAGAGAAAACCTCGAAAGGCCCAATTTTGCGTCTGGAGCCCCGAGGGCCAGTGCCCTCATTCCCATAAACACTGTCCATATCCTTGACTCCTGTCACCTAGACCCTGCTCCCAGGAGGCGTGGTGTTTTTATTCAGCAACCTGTGTTCTCTTTCTCACCATTCCTGCCCATGAACAGCACAAAGCCACAGATACGCATTAGCAGGCTTTACGTTCTGAAATCAGCTCCGACTCCATACCATTATATGATTAAAGAGCAACCATTTATTACTCATAACCAAGCCATACTTTCTCACATATGCTTTATGTTAAGTGGAATAATGGAATAAATGCACATCAGTAGATTATAACACCACTTACTGAGTGCTTAATAGATGTGCACACCATGCTAAGCGCTTTCCTTTCAATATCTCACTTAATCTTCTGGCTGCCAGCATCTTTACCTCCAGATGGCCAAAGGTTTCCTGATGACAAGATCAGAGGTTAGCCCTGCACACAACCTGGCAACTAGTAACTATCCTGAATTTATTCCAGAGCTGCTGACATTCAGTAAGCACCTATTATGTTCCAGGTATGTTTAACCCACTCATTGGTAATCCCACAGGCCTTGAGGTGGGTATTGCTATGTTGGCTTTCCCCAAAAGGAAAACAGACTCTGAGGTATTTAATATTTTGCCCATATCTCCGCAGCTAGTTAGTAAAAAGCCAAGTACTAGCCTCATTCTCCATCAGTAAAAGGAGAGCCTTTTCCACTCCACCACAATGAATGAAATACAAAGAGTGCAGAGCCTAGTTTGCAGCCTGAAAGCACTTCTCTCCAGCCGGTAAATCAGGCCAACACTCCAGCTGAGAATAATTTGAGTCTATAGTGATAACCAGAAATCACATCTTCCAGGGGTCACAAGAAGGTAGGTTTGCTTGGAGTGGGTACAAAAGATTTAAGAAGAAAAGGGAGAATTGGCTCTGGTCTCCAAGGCCTGGTAGGATTTAAATGGTAAAGTGGTCAAGAGAGGAACAAAGGTACAGAGGAGAGAAGGACAAATTATGGACAGAAATGGTAGACAGTAGCCCAAGCAGAGGACAGGGTTGTTGGAGGTTAGACATAGGGATACAGGGAGCCCTGAACACCAGTGGACAGAAATGCTGTGCAACAGATTCCTGAACTAAGGGAAGTGCCCATTGGAAGCATGTTTAAAATGATCAATCTGTATACAGAACACAGAAGAATGTGGAGAACCTCAGTCCTTGCAGAGAAGTTGATATGCACTGGGCACTTAATAAGTGTAAGTGAATGAATAGATAAGTATGCAAATAAATGAAGGAAAAAAGGAGATGATAGAAGTTGGGGTACCACTCACCTCTAGGAAGTGAGACCTGTGTTGAGTGACATTAGGAAAGCTCTGGATTGATTTGAAAGAAGTAGGTACTATGGTTTGGATGTGACGTAAGTGGGTCCCCCCAAGTTTCGTGCTCTGTAAGTTTGGTTTCCCAATGTGGCAATTATTGAAGATGGTGGAACTTTTAAAATGAGGGGCATAGTGAGAGATAATAAGTCATGGGGGGGCACCACCAACAGAATGGATTTATGCAGTTCTCATAGGACCCCAGTTAGTTCCCAAGAGGGTATTTTTTACCAAAAGAGTTAGCCTAGCCCCTTAAACTCACTGGCTTCCCAATTTGCCATGTGAATGTTCTGTCCTCTCACATGCCCTTCTGCCATGATGCCGCCCAACATATTGTGATGTGGCCGGAAACCCTTCCCAGCATGCTGGTGTTATGCTGTTTGAACCCTCCAGCCATGGGAATCATGAGGCAAATAAATCTCTCTTCTTTATAAAGAATCCAGCTTCAGATGTGTTATAACAATTTTAAAAATGCACCAATACAGTGGATAATAAAGAAAGACAATGCCAATGCCGCCTTTATTTCTCTTCAACCTTCTTGCTTTAACCCATAGCCCAAGGAACAAAAGTTTCAGGTTTCCTTGGCAAGCAATGAAAACCAGGGCAAGAAGCAGGAACCTCACCTCTCATAAAGCAGCACATCGAATAAAAAAGAGGCTGCACACCCATGACACATGCTAGTGTTACTTTCTTGCCGGAGATAGAAATCACGTGGACTGTCTAGGTGCGCATTCTGGAAGGGTATATGGAACAATAACCCCATCAATAGAGAATAAAATAAGATGCGAGAGCTACAAGGCTCTTAAGAACGTGAGCAGCAGCCCTTGGTGAACACTTTGCTGACTCGTTTGCATTAAGAATCCCACTGAACATGACCTTACAGAGCAGGGCTGAAGCCTCCTCTCTCATGCATTTGGATTTTTCATGATGCAAAATTTTGAAAATCCAGTAACTTTCAAGTATATAAAATCTGTTACTGGTTTGCCTAGTTAATATAGATCTGTTTTTTGTCCTGTTGGCCTCTACCTGATTGAACAAAATAAAATTTAAAACACTCCAAAACACCCCAAACTCTCTTCAAACCAACTAGTCCTGTCCTAACATGAAGACCTACTTGCCCTGTTCAGCTCCCACCTTCCATATGGAAAACTGAGATGCTGCTCATGAAACCTCATCTGAAATTGGGAAACTGACGTCTACTACCCAAGTTCCCTAATTGCTGCCTACCTATATTTTCCTTCCTTCCTTTCCTTCCTTCCTTTCTCCCTTCCTTTTTTCCTTCCTTCCTTCCTTCCATCTTTCCATCCTTCTCCAGCATTAAGTATCCTGCAGGTACCTTTCACATATTAGGACAAGCGATGCCACAGTCACCAGCAGTGGCAGGGGACGTAGCTGCCCTATGAGAGACCTCCGTCATTCCTCTTCACAGCTACCTGTGTTCCTCCTCTAATTACTTCTAACCCCAGGAGCCTTCCTCTGGTTGACTTTGTCAAAGACTAGCATGGTGAGTTGAGATGAACACAGGCCCCCTAGAAGCTGTAACTTGCAGAATGTTGTTTCGCCACTCTAAGCTTCAGTTTCCTCCTGGCTATGTAGGAACAGAAATAGCAAATGCCTCAGAGTTACTAAGAAAGAAAAGAGATCCTGGTGCAGTGTAGCTGCTCAAAAATTGGCTACTATCCATATCAACATTATCATCGTAAATAAGAATACTGGTAGCTTCCTCTTATTAGAAGCTCTATGCTTGCAAAATTTCAACAGTTGTCCAATGCTCTTGGTACAGGTTGAGCATGCTTTAGCCAAAATACTTAGGACCAGAAGTGTTTTGGATTTCAAATTTTTCAGATTTTGGGATATTTTCATATACATAATGAAATATCTTGGGGATGGGAACCAAGTCTAAACACAAAATTCATTTACATACTGTATACACTTTATACATCTAGCCTGAAGGTAATTTTATACAGTATTTTTCGTGCACCTGGGTTTTGACTGAAACATGATGCCAGGGGTGGAATTTTTCACTTGTGATATCATGTCAGGGCACAAAAAGTTTCAGATTTTGGAACACTTAGGGTTTCAAATTTTTGAATGAAGTCTGTTCAACCTTGTATAAATCATCCAAATCCTTAAGAGTCTGTGAAACCTCGTGGAATCTGACTGTCTCTCTGGCATCAGCTCACCTCACCTGTCCCCTCAATCCTGCAGTCCTGTCATGTCAGCCACCCTTCCTTCCACCTGATCCCCTGCGGAGCCATCAGCACTACCTGCCACACACTCTGGTTATCCCTCCCAGCAACTTGCAGGTTCCCAAGGATGGATACTCCACGAGTCCACATTCATGAATGGGCATGGCATTGGACACAGTTTTGCTAAGTAATTGGGGGACCTGGAATACAAGAAACAAGATCATTACTGAAGAAACACTGAATGTTTGTGTGCCCCCATAGAATTCATATATTGAAATGCCCTCTTCCAATGTAGTGGTCATAGGAGGTTGGGGCCTTTGAGAGGACAAAAATGGGGACTTAAGAGACACCAGAGGCTGGGCGCAGTGGCACACACCTGTAATCCCAGCGGCTTGGGAGGCGGAGACTGGAGGATCACAAGTTCGAGACCAGAGGAAGTCTGAGTAACTTAGCAAGACCCTGTCTCTGTCTCAAAAACTGAAAAAGGGCTGGGGGTGCAGCTCCATGGTCCAGCTCTTGCAAAGCATGAAAGCGCAAGGCCCTGGGTTCAACCCCTAGTACCGCAAAAGAGAGAGAGACAGACAGAAAGAGAGAGATAGAGAGACAGAGACAGAGACACCAGAGAGATTTTCCTCTAGGCTGTGTGAGGATACTATGAGAAGGCAGCCATCTGCAAGCCAGAAGGCAGACCTTCACCAAAACCTTAACTAACCTTGGACTTCCTAACCTCCAAAACTGTGAAAAATGAGTGTTGTTTAAGCTACTCTATGGTACCACCAGAGGAGCCTGAACCGACTAGAATTATGTTCATCTTCTGATGTGGGAGGGCTCCTGGCTACTGCAGAAAAGCTCACCTAATCTGGACTGTCCCTCCACTGATGATAGGGGCAGAGTCCTTTCTCATGCTTACATGTCTCTTTCTTCTCCACTTAAATAACTCCTTCAGTGCTCACTATTCAGGCATTTCTTCATCAGGGAAATGTTCCCCAACTATGTTACTCTCCCCTGTCAGAGGCTCTCCTCTCATCAAGTATTGCTCCCCCAAACCTCTTCTCAAAGTGACAATTTTGAATACAATCATCAAATAAATAAATGCATTTCCATCTCTCCTATCAGACTATAAATTCCACAGGAGCGCAGTCCAGATCTGTTATGGCACACTGTCTGATTCTTAGTACATACCAAAGACCTGCACATTATAGGCCCTAAGTAAATATTTGTTGAATAAAATAATGAAATATAAAGGAAGGAAGGGAGGGAAGAAATGTACACTGAATGGGAGGATGAATGGCAAATGAGTGAGATAAATGATCTTCGTCCTTGGTTTCTAAGTCTACCTCATCTTGCTACAATTAAAGTTGGTTATCACTTGTGTTCCCCCATGTGTCTGTCAGCTTATCCTGCTGTGGGGGCTTGCATGTTGCTGTCATGCTGAAAGCTATGTCACCAGTATTTTAGATCCTAGCAGGGCCACCTATGGTAGACAAGTTTCAGCTGAGCTTCCAGACTAAGACAGACTAGGGAGAAGGACCTGGCTGTCCACTCCCCAAACAATTAACCACTGACAACCCTATAAATAGAAGAGAAGCCCTGTCAAATATTGTACCAGAAAATGAGCCCTTCAGGTTGGAAGGCATTCAAGAAATGATTGGGGAGTGGCCTTCTCAAAGTAGAGTCAATTTTAATGACAGGAATGGAGTAAACCCCCTGGGACCTCCATTTGCTGATATGGCAAAACTCAAACTGAGAAGAAACACAGTGTCTGCAACAAAGGGTTCAAACACAAAAAGATCGTGTGCATGGCACGGTGTTGGGTAGCATTTTGTTCTGTTGTCCATAGGGTTGCTATGAGTCGGATCCAACCCAATGGTATGTAAGAACAACAACAACAACATTACTTGAGTTGTTCATGCAAAAAGAATCGGGACACTTTGCCTTCTTTATGTCATTTGCCCTTGAAAAACTTAGAAAATTTTATAGAGTCCATGCTGTGGTCAGATCCTCTGAGCTACCCCTGACCGGCCAAGGCCTACAACTACCTCCACTCACCCTGGGCCTGGGAGAGGCCATGACAGACTCCTAGTAACCACATCTACCCCACCAGAGTCTGGCAGTCTGGGGCCTAGGGGTAAAGACCTCTCCACCCCCAGTGCTGCAGCATGCGTATTGATGACACTGTCCCCCTTTGTTAACACAATTGCCTTCACCTCTCTATAAATCAGATTTACAGAACACAGTGCATTTCGAAAGCCTGGGGACACCTCTGGGGCCTCGCAGCTCAATGAAGCTCATTATGGAAATCAGCTAAATGCTGAGGAGCTAGATAAGTATGAACTGTTTACCAGCCCCTTCCACCAGAGACGCACAGACTGCGCTAATGGGAGCTCATTTATGGCTTCCCTTGGTCACTCAGCCCTCTTTATCTGTTGCTGTGACTAATCTGCAGGGAGAGAGATGCAGGTCTGCATCAAAGAGCCCTCCAAGGGGCTTGGGGGATTGGTGAAAGAAGACAGGAACTGGCAGAGGAAGGCCAGGGTCTGGGCCTCAGAGCCTGGCCCAGTTCACTCAACACCCTGAGAAGATGTCCCTTCCTGCCCTCCAGAATGGTGGAGTCTCGGACTAGACAAGTTCTTAGAGATCAGCAGAACTGACAGTAACATTCAAACTGACAGCCCCCATAGGAGGAAAGCACTTCATAGTTTACACATCGTTTTCACTTTCATTAACTTGTTTGAGCCTTCCAATATTTTGACTGGGTAGGTATCTTGCTACCACCCCAATTTGCCAGCTGAAGAAACAGGCACAGGGAATAAAGTGACCTATTCAGATTATTATTGGTAAATACTTTTCTCTGTCCAAAGACAATATACCTTCTACTTCACCAAAGTAACTTAAGTGGGAATTATTAGAATACTATCAATGGGCTGAGGATATCTTTGAGCTTCTTGAACCTGAATGTGAATTTTGACTGTGTTCATGTTGTTTGCATTATTCGCCCCACTAGGAAATAAATCCAACATTTTTACAACTCTTGGATGGACTGAAATTCTAAGAAGTTAAAAATCACAAGCCAGGTATGGTGGTACACACCTATAATCTCAGAAACTTGGGAGGCAGAGACAGGAGGATAGCAAGTTTGAGACCAGAGGCAGTCTGCATAATTTAGTGAGACCCTGTCTCAAATAAAAAAAAAATGGGCTAGGGGTGCAGGTCAGTGGTACAGCATTTGCAACGCATGTAAGCATGAGGCCCTGGGTTCAACCCTAAGTACTAGGGGAAAAAAAAGTCATTAGTGGTACTAGTTTCTCTGAGAGTATAGGGTGTTCACCTCATGATCCAGAAAAGTCCTTAGGCTAGATTTTTTTGGCCTCATTTACTTTTCCCAAGGAAGAAAGGCATATGCTGAATGTGCTTTGGTCTCCCAGCCATCACCCTCAAATGAGGCTCTGTGCAATGCCCTAAAGATAGAGATCTCTCTGCTCCATCCACAGCCACAGATTCCCGCTCCCACCCCAGTCCACAGGAGTCTATGGTCAGCAGCCAGACCTTGGAGCCCCAGGTCTCCTCCAGTATGCAGGGCCAGGATTAAGGGGAAGCAAGAGAGAGAAGTTGTGGCTGCTCAAACACAGTGTTTGATTCTGTCTTCAACAACATGGATATTTTTTGCATTCCATTTTAGTTTTTAGGATGCATTGAAATAGATATTTATTTACTGAGGATTTGGGACAGGGTCTGTATTAGTCAGCTGTCATCACTATGTAAGCTCACAGAAGATCCATCTATAATGGCAGCAAGGAGTAGTGGTGGGGCAGGCATCTGGACAGGCAACTGAGTCCTTGGCATCACAGGGCAGGAGGCAGAGAGAGAACTTCCTGGATCTGCGGGTCCAGGGTAAAAGCCTCCAACATCCCCACCCCAAGGAGTCACTTCTGCAAAGTTGAGTCCCACATCCCAAAGTTCCATGACTGCCACAAACAGCACCATCATCTGGTGACTGAAAGTAAAAGCACATGACCTTTGGGGGACATTTTATACTTTAACCATAACAGTGCCCCATTAAATTTTACTCCCAAGGCAAATGCTTCACTTGTCCCTCTCTAGGAAGAACCCAGAGAATGCAGCAACTTTGGAGGGGTCCTGGCTCATCTAGACTCTCTAGGTCCACTAAGCTCAGATAAGGGCTGGGATTTAGCTCAGTTGGTAGAGCACTGCACTATAGTCTCTGAGGTCCTGAGTTCAATTCTCAGCACTGCAAAATGGGACAAGGACATGGCAACCCACTCCCAAAGGCAATCCTGAAACAGCCACTGAAAACCCTATGAGGGTCACTATGAGTCGGAATCAACTCGATGCCACCTAACAACAAACAACACAAGCTCAGATAAAGGCCTGGGGTATAGCTCAGTTGGTAGAGCACTGCTCTGTGCTCTTCCAATACTGAAAAAACGAGAGGACATGGCTATCCACTCCCAAAGCAATCCTGAAACAATCAGCCATTGAAAATCCTATGAGGGTCACTATGAGTCAGACTTGACTCATTGGCACCCAACAACAAGCAAAGCTCCAACACTCACAGCACGTCCCTTGGAGGACCTTGGAGAAGGCCAAACTCATTCCCTTCATTCTAGAGCACAGCATATGGATTAAAGAACATAGGCCTTGGAGTATAACAGACACAGATTTGAATCCTGGCTCTCCTATGATATCTTGCAGGAAGTTACTTATTGGAGCCTCTGTCTTCTTATCTGTAAAGCAGGAGCAATACTCATACCCCACTGCTATGTCAATCAGAGAGTGTGATTTCCAGACAAGGAAATAACCCAGGCATTATTCCATCCAATGCCTCCCTTGCTCTGCTTGAGTTTGAATGAGAAAACGAGCGACGAAGATGTGTTTGCAAGAGGACTCAACATCTCCCTGCTGGTCTGTAATGAAATCTTAACGCTCACACTCGCTTGCTATGAGACCTCAGGCAACCTCTCTCAGCTTCACTGTTGGCATTTATAAATGAAACTAATAATGTCTACCATACAAATGTGTTGGGAGGGCAAAGTATATGCAAAGCACATGCATCTGGCATAGTTACTGTGCAAGTGTTCAATAAAAATAAAAAATATTAAAGGGAAAGAAACTGAGACAGGGAGAAGGATACACCCAAGAGCGCACAGCATGTTGGCAGCAGGGCTGAAACCTGAGCACAGCAACCCAGGCTGAGTCCACAGACTTAAGTCCCACAAAGCTATTTCCTCTGCCTCCCATAAGGGACTCCAGGATTGGAGGCGTTTGAGCAGCAAGAAAGCTAGAGCCCAAATCCTGAATCTGTTGGCACCAGGAGATGTCAATGGGAGAAGGACACGGCCATCCACTCCTGAGGCAATCCCGAAAACAATCAGCCACTGAAAACCCTAGGAGGGTCGCTATGAGTATGAGACGACTCAATGGCACCCAACAACAACAACAACAACAAGGTGATACCAGAGAACCTCAGCTCAGGACCTAGTGTTTTCTTGTCCTTTCTCCCATTGGATACACAGCCCTATTATGCCAAGACTGACTTCCCTACTCAGAGGAAGACTTTTGGCCATAGTCAGTGCAGAGAGGCTGGCCATGGAGCCATATCTGTATGTGCAAGCGGCTGTGTGTCTGGCCCAGGGCTGGATATAAACAGGCTCTTACCGGGGCCTTTGCAGCAGCCTCCTGCGTTTCCCAGAATAATCTTGCTCATTATGATGCCAGCAGACTTTTCAGGCCAGCTCATTTTTCTTCCCTTTGTCTCAAATTCCAATCCCCTGCCCTTTTCACAAGATTTCCGAGAGAGCAGTTCGCAGCACCCATTTTGGGGGGTGGAGGAGGGAAAGTGTCCCTAGCGGGTGCGCAGTATCTCAACCTTAGTTTAAAAAAAGATGAAGGAAAGAGCTTTGTCTGCTAAATCTCCCTATTTTGGAATCAAATGTTGTTTAAAATTCAGGACAAATTCTCAGCTCTCTTGCTGACAAATTCCACACAAGCACAGAGGAGAGGCGAGAGAGGCTATGTGGGAGGTGCTGGAGTATCCATTAAAAGGTGACCGGGTGCACACCTACTGTGTGTTGGATCCTGTACCAGGCTTCGTGGATGTCATGGCAAGCAAAACAGATATCATCCCTCCCCTGGGGCTTAGTGTAGTGAAGGAGACAGACGTGGCCAAATCATCACCCACGTTCATAATTAGAACGTGGGCATCTGCTTCAGAGCAAAAGTACAAGGGACTATGAAAGCATGGATCCGGGATCTGACCCACTTAGCACTCAGAGGAGACTCCTCAATGGGTGACAGGAGCTCCTGGACATGATGACCAATAGGGGTCAACTAGGTGAGGATGTGAGAAAACCTTCCAGAAGAACAACAGCCTGAGTGAAGCTCCTAGGGCCGGAAGCATCATGAATGTTTGAAAAGCTGGAAGGATACCAGTGTTCCTGCATCCTAAGAAAGTGAGGGGGAAGGTGGGGTAGAGCAGAGGATGGGGGCAAGAACCTGACGACGCAGGCAGAGAAAAATCACACAGGCTCTTGCAGCCATGATAGAGCTATTGCTCCTTATCCTTAAAATGAGAGAGAACTACCGAAGTTTTAAGCAGAAAAAAAGGCATGCAAGATTTGAGGTCTCCAAGAGTTATTCTGGCCACTGAGTAGAGAACAGGCTATAGGAAAGCAGGGGAAGAAACAAGGACCCGGACAAGAAACTAGCACAGTGTAGGTTCCAGTGGAGGGTTAAAAGGGATAATGTTTATAATATAGTTAATTCCTATATCCAGGCACCTCCTTTGCATCTAATAAATGTCAGCTCTTAACAGACACCCCATGTTGCGAATAACAAACTCAAGGCTTAGTTTCATGATAAATGTGCTCTAGGTAACACATCTAGTAAGTGACGAGGCCGGAGTTTAATCTGGGAAAGTTCTAATTCTCTATCTATCCTGAGCTCCTAATCAGTGTTCCAGATGCCTCCGAAGCACCTGTCACCAACATCATTGCTGAGCGCATTGTTACTTCTGACCAAAGTCATCGTAAAACTCTAGAATAAAGAATGGCTTTTTCCAGAAAAAAAAAAAAAAAACTTTTAAATCTCCAGAGAGATCAAAATTAATATATGTTCCTGATACACCAGCATGCCACATTTCCAAGTTAGTTTTATGAGGGGAAGCTCTAAACTTCTATGATTTGAAGGTGATAAATGGTAACGACAAGGTATTAAACTTTGTGGGGGAGTGACTGCCTCCCATTCGCTCTGGAAGGAGGCAAGGTGTAAACAAATGAATACCAAAGGAAGCATGGTAGGTGGGGGCTTCATCTGGAAGGCAGAGCACCGATTCCCACCCCAGCTCCATGTCCAGCCTGCTGTGTGACTGGAGAAGGCCCCTTAACCCTCTGTGCACCCACATTTCCGGTTACTCTAAACACCTATAATATGTGCTCCAAACTAGGACACTTTTGAGAGAATAAGGAGACACCAGGACCACAGATGTAAACTTTGTCCTGGGAACCCTGAGATATGCCTACACTGGTGTTGTTAGGTGCTGTCAAGTCAGGGCTGACTCATAGCAACCCTATGTACAACAGAACGAAACACTCCCCCACACTGCCATGCCCGACACTATGTCAGTGCTTCTCTGCCATTTATAGGGTTTTCAACTGCTGATTGTTTCAGGATTGTTTGGCGAGTGGGTTGCCAGGTCCTTCTCCCACTTTTGTGGTGCTGGTCATCAAACCTAGGACCCCAGAGAGTGCAAAACAATACTCTATCAACTGAGCTAAACCCCAGCCCTTATGCCCACATTAGTTATCAGCAAAATGCTGAGATCACACAATCCTTCATGAGGGCCTTTCTGACTCTGACATTTAATGGTAAAATTTGTCACTGAGAACTGATGCTGCTCAAGTACTAGAGATGCCCCGGAGGGCTAGGACCCTGTGAAGGAGCACATGCAGTGAAATGCAGTGGATCAGGGAGGAAGCTGGGCGGGATCTGTTTGTTTATCATGGTTATATCTGTCCTCCCCAAACAAAATCAAAAGAGAAGAAGAGACGTTGCATGATGGCCCTGGCTTCTCCAGGGTGCTTCGTGAGCTGACCATGGAGCCCCCTCTGCCTTCTGCCCCATCCCTCAAGCCAACAGAACAGAATAAAAGCTGACCTTTCTGCACCAGGAGTTCACTACCTCATCCTCTTGCCATCCCAGGTCCCAAGTGTCCTCACTTAGACGACCTCATCATCCTTGATACCATGAATCTATCTCCCAGGCTTTTCTTGGCCCTCTGGTTTAGCAAGCATGACTTGGATCCTAATCCTGAGCCATCCAGATTTGCAGCAAACACAAGCCAAGTTGATGAAATAATGACTCAGCTGTCTGCTTGGCTCTTAGGTTCTGGTTGCAGGGGAAATACTGGGAAGAACTATTTCCAAACATACCTACCATCTGTTTGACTTGAATGTGAGCTGCTTGCTGAGCAGTCCACGGTTCTACCTGGCGTCTCTAGTGATCAAAACAGTCTGAAACTTGGTCACGTTGGAGATCTCTGCTTGAGGATATTTCTCTTCCTTGACTACAGTACAAGAAGCCCCTTGAACTTGGCACTAACTCAGAAGAGTGAGGAGTTCTCAACCAGAAA
The DNA here is from genome assembly GCA_007922755.1 of Pedetes capensis. Classification (NCBI taxonomy): domain Eukaryota; kingdom Metazoa; phylum Chordata; class Mammalia; order Rodentia; family Pedetidae; genus Pedetes; species Pedetes capensis. The sequence continues at coordinate 20,667 of VMDO01009990.1, read as the reverse complement.
CACTTCCTCTCTTGCCATGCTTCAGCTTTGCAATTTGATGGAATCATTCTTTAATATAGCCTCATTTCTACCCCACCTCAGAGATGATTGAAGACAGGGAAAATGTTCCTATGAGAAATGGGGCTTTTCAGTCAGCCAAACAAAAATCTGAAGGGTGATTTGATTAGAGTAGCAGTTTGGTCTGGTAAATGGAGCCATGAATTTTGAGTTGAGGCACCAGACCCTGAGACACAGCGTAAGGCATGAAGCTTCTCTGGCTCTCTCCCTCCTAATCCATCTCACTAGATTTCTGGGTGGCTCAATAGGATAATGGGCATGAAGTGCTCAGAAACTCCAAAGTGCTTGTTCATATGTAAATGATGAGTATCTTTTAGGATGTGAAGTGTTTTTAAAGAGAAGGTTGCCGCTGATCAATTATTCTCTTTGCTCAAAGAAGAGTGACAAGTCTCCTAAATTCCACAGTCTGCATACATTGACAGCTTAGATTACATTCCTTTATAGGATGCAATAATCCTACAGTAATAGTGCTGCCATGGAAAGGAGGGCTGGTTCTCAAGGGGATGGGGGGATTGCTGGTGATGGCTCAAACATCAGTCAGGGGCCTGGCACGCATGGGGAAGTGTGGAGGGAATTGTTAAGATTGTACTAAGGTTCAGAGTTGAGAGCTGTCATTCATAAACCCTTGTGACATGAGCCAATAAATATATGGGGGGAAGGGGATCTTGTTTCTTTTCTCTTGTACTCACTTTATTTAACTAATAAGAGAATGATAGTGAAGTCTCCCCCCTTGATCCTTGAGGGTAGAATCTGCACTTAGTTCACCTCTTTATATGATTAGTAAATATTTTTAATAAATGCTTCATTAACTAGAAACCACTATAATTGTATGAAGAGTTTCTAAATATATCCAGGGTCCTATAGGCACCCCCAGCTTCTAATATAAGATGTGGGGTCAGGATTCTCCTCTAAGAAAGGCCTAAATCTAACACTGATCAGCAGAGAGTGGGTAGAGGCTGTCTTCTCCTCTCCCACTACCCTCCCCAGGTGCTCAGATGGGGGCTGCAGCTGTCTGAACCCCCAGCAATGCAACAATAAAGGCAATAAATTGTCTCTCTTTGGTTGACCCCTCTGGGTGGGGATGTTCCATGAAGTTATCATAAAATTATGTCAGCTTGCAAGGAGAAGTTATATTCTCCCTGCAGAAGTCAGAAGACTTACCCTGTTCTTGCCATCTGCCTTTGACTAAACTTCTTCACTCTCTTTCACCTTTAGGCTATGTGTCTTTAGACAAGTCATTTTACCTCTCCAAAATTACCAGTAAAATAGAGATCCTACTTCCTGCCCTGGAGGGCTGCTGTGATGAGCAAATGAGATGATGCACGGGAGGTGCCTAGCTTCAACCTGGAACATGTGAAAGGCACAGTATAGAATGGCTGTGAGCATTTCCTTCCTTCACAGCTGATGAAAGGGCCATACCACAATTAAGAAAGATAATGCATGTTAAGCACGTCTCTTCTTGTCTAGCACCCATGAGACCTCCACAAGTGATGGTCATTTTAGTGCAGATAAAGACAGGTACATTGCAAAAATAATAATAATGAGAAGTAGAAATGAGTGAAGCCAAACACAACCTGCTTTGAGCTGGGAAACACAGGTTTCCAAACTTCTCTGATGGGGATCATTTGGAGTGCTTATTAAACACGAGTTCATCAGCCATACCCCATGTCCAGTCTTTAGGAAAGAGGCCATCAAAGGTACTAGAGAACTGTATGTTTAAGAAGCACCACTAGATTTGTCACAAAAGAACTCTGGAAACCTCTAGAACAAATGCCCTCCCCCACCCAGGACTTGTCTGCAAGTGACCATAATAATGGTAACCTCCAGTTTTCTTTAAGAACTAAGCATTGCACTCGTCCTTCACATGAGTCATTAAGAACATTCCCATGAAACAGGTATTGCTGGGTCATTGTTGAAGATGAGGAAACCGAGAGTGTCAAAAGGGCTTGTCCACAGTAACCAACTGGGAAGTGCCAGAGCCAGGATTCAAACTTAATGCTGTCTAGCCTCAAAGCCAGTGAACTTTTCATTAAACAACACTCTTTAGGCATTGGTATGTATGATGAAAGTCCAGTCATTAAAACCACCTAAGCAGAGGCCTGGAGGGGCAATATAGAGCTGAGAGAAATGGCCACAGCACTCTGTCACTGGCACTGGAGCACAAAGCAAATGAAAAGCAGTCATGGGAGAGAGGTAGGAAGGTAAGGTTGGCCTGCCTGGTGGGGATTCAAGTTAAGCTACTATCACAAAGACTACTAAAATGCAGGGGCTTAAATAATATAATTTGTTTCTCCCTCAAAAGTTTGATCCTTCGTGAGTATCTCAGGGCCTTGGAGTGGCCATCAGATAGATCTGGTATTAGGCAAACTCTGTTGTCTTTGACATGGGGCCTCCATTGCTGGTCCAAGGCAGCTATTCCTCCGGTTGCCATTTCTAAGGAAAAAGGAAATGGGGACATGGAGTCCAGCTCAGGCGGGTTTGCCTTTTAGGAAATGGCCTGGAATCTTCAAGAAGTGAAAATGGCACTCACCTTATGTGCATTTTCCCTCAGTTTGCCTGAACCTGGTCACATGACCTCACCTACCTGCAAGGGAAGCTGGAAAATGTAGTGAATAGCTGGTCAGCCACTCAGCTGGTCAGCTGAGCTGGTCAGCTCAGCTATACTGGACATGAAGAAAGAGAGAGAAGAGAGAATGAGTACTGGGGAATCTCTGTCACAGGACTTTATAGGGTTATAATACACCAAAGGCAAATAGCTATTTAGTATTTAGTCTATGCCAGGCACTTCTTAAATGTTTTATCTGTATTAACCCAGTTAATTCCCAAAACAAATTTTGATTTCAGGACTGAGCACCTGCCAAAAGAATAAGACCTTTAATTTGCATACAATAAGTATTGATGAGTTTTAAACAAGAAGGTTGGATGACTGGCACTTCATTATATTATGTTCATCTTATCAAGGGGTTCATAGCAGCAGAAACAGTGAAGAGGACCCAGGCCCAAGTATAGTAATCCCAGCCCTATGGTTCCCTCACTCAGAGCTGTTCAGTCACAGACTGCTTTCTCTCATATAAAATGAGGGTGCTGGAGTGGATTGTGTTCAAAGTATCTCTCACTTTCCTGGGTTCAGAGAACAATAGAAGATAGGTAGAGAGATGATGGACTCCCCTAGGACAGTTACAAAATAAGAAAAGCCTAGTTCAATAATACTGGAAACTAGTATTCTCCAATTCTCTATCTTCAATATACCAGCAACCATTGCCACTATACCACTATTTGGAGTCATCCTCCATACCTTCCTCTACTTCCTCACCACTTCAGTGTCTATTCTAACATAGCCAGTTTCATCTTCTAATGCATGCTGAATCCATCCTCTTCTCTCTAGCTTTACCATCACGGCACCAGATGGAAACACTCATCTCTCACCTGTACGACTGTGGTCACCTACCAGCTCCTCTCCACCTTCCCTACTTTCCCTGCTCCAATATACTCTCAGCTGATAATGAGATTCTGATATAAAGCAAATATAAGTTTGCCATTACCTTGCTTAAAACCCTTTATATACACCCAATTGTTTTTAAGGAAAGACCTAAACCCTATGTCTTCCAAAGTCCTTCTTGGTCTAGCCCCATCTACCTCTCCAGACTTTGCTTCTCCAGACTTAACACATACAATTCCTGACCTACATCACTGGCTGTAGCCAACCTAGTTCTTTTCATGGAGAATGTATCATATTCCATCTCATTTTGTAATGATTTTCACAGATGCTCTACCTAGAATGACTCCTCCATCCTTTCTTCATGTACTACTAATATTTCTTCAAGGAAATCTTCTCCAATAGTCCACTCAGCCCCCTCCTATCTTAAATTCTCCAATTATATATTTATTTGGGTGAGCATATGACTGGAAGCTGTTGAGGCTTGGATATGAAGTGTCCCCTTAAAAGGTTAATATGTTGAAGGCCTTATCTCCAAATGGTGGAGTTATTTAGGAGGTTATTGGGCCACAGGGGCACTAACTTCATCAATAGGTTAATCCATTGATGAGTTCATGTTGAATTGGCTATTAGGAGACAGGGCCTACTTGAAGGAAATAGATCACTGGAGTCATGTCTTTGAAGGATATGTCTTGCCCTGGCCTCTTCCTGTCTGTCTCTCCCTGCTTTCTGGCCACAGTAAGGTGAGCAGCCTTTGCCACACACTCCTGCAGCCATATTTGTGCCTTGCCTCAGACCCAAAGCAATGGATCCTTGCAACCTTAGACTTAAACTTCTGAGACAGTGAGCCAAAATATGATAATCTTTCCTCCTTTTAAGTTTCTTTCAGGTACTTGTCTAAGTGGTGAAAAACTAACTCACACAATGTCCATTGCACACTAAATGCTACAAGTCTGAAAAGCACAGGAACCTTGCATATCTTACTCATCATCTCTATGGCGAGTGGAAGTTGAATGAAAGATTCATGAGTGAGTGAACATCCTTCACCATCATCAACAGTATGCAATTCCAAACTCTCCACCCTGTCCTCTGAAGTCCTCCAGCCTGGATCCAGTTGTGGTCTCAGAAACATGTACATCTTCACTTAGCCCATCTCAATCTTCACAATGACCATTGTCTGTGGAATGGGACATTTACACCAAAGAGGCTGAGACTCATAGAATGATTATGGCATTCTCTAGTGTCGAGTATGGTGTCTAATTTTAATCTTGTTGATACCAATTTATTTAGATTTTCTAAACATTCTTGACTGCTCCAAGATGTTTTTGGGGTAGCTGAAACTTGAGATAGATATCTGCATGTGTACAAGGATTTCCAAGAAGCTAGAGTTCAGTCCAAAAGGGCCTGTAACAAAGACATGAGCTGTGGAGGCAGTGCCAAGAAAATTGTAATGATTAGGATACGATTGGCAGTGGGCAATCTATTTACAATGCTGCAGAACACACATTTCTGAACTCTTGAATATTCTCCTGGGGGGCATAAGTTAAATTTAGGGGGCTGAACCATATGGGGTTGCCAATATTATATTGTTTTTGATCAATACTATGGATACACACAAATTCACACATACACATAAGCTCTCTCTCTCTCTCTCTCTCTCTCTCTCTCTCTCTCTCTCACACACACACACACACACACACACACACACACACACACACCTGAAGTTGTTCCCATGGCAGTGCAGCCCACACATTCCTGCCTAATCACGTTGGTTTTCCCTAAAGACCAGGGGATGGATCTCAGAGAGTGACTGAGAGCGCAGTGCGTTTTCTACCAAAGGTATACTTGGATAAGAACTAATGTTATCAAAACAAAAAATCATGGTTTCTAAATCTTTGGATTACATAGTAACTTAAACACAAGGCTTGTTGTGACAAAATATAGTATGATATATCAAAGTTGGTGGGAGGATTTTGTAAAGGAAAGAGAAGAGAAGCTGGTAACTCAGATAATCCAAAGGAAAGGGAGAGCACAGCTCTCTGGTGGAAGCAGAGCAGAAAGAGACTTCAGGAAGCACAGCTAAATGGGCAACAGCAGCATGCACCCAGGTTTCTGAAAGGCTTTCATGCACCTTGCCGCTAACATTAGCCACGCCACCCCTGATATCCCCTGCCTATGACCAGATGCAGGTAAATGTGAATTGGGGCCTATTGCATTACCCTCAACTAAATGAACCCAAGGCAGTTTCACTGAGGAGCTTGCACTGAATCTTAGGGCAGAATAGGAGAAAGGCCAAGGTAGGTCTGGGGCAGTTTGTTATTTTCAGGAAATGAGATATCATGGATGATGATCAAGGAAACAGATGCCTAGAAAAATCCCCATTTAGCAAAGTGACTCAAACTCAAGGATAAAATCCACAATTCACTTTTGTATTATGTGATCTACCTTATCTGATTTAATCCTTCTAGGTCAGATCACACCCACTTTAAAGATGAGGAAACTAAGATTTGAAAATGTGAAACAACACATCCCAAGGTACACAATAGGTTAGTACCATTTAGGACCATAATGCAGTCCCTCGTTCCTGAGGCCAGCACCACCTGGACAGCATATTAGGGGTCCTGGCTTATCCTATCTGGTCCCTTCCTCCTCCTATAGCCAGAGGATGAACAGAGACTCAAGCCCCACCTCAACTGTGCTAAGAGCTGTGTATCAGTCAGATGGTGTATCACAGTGGCAGAGAGATTGGCCAAAGCAAATTTGTAGGAGGAAATATTTATTGGGGGGTCTCATGGTTTGAGGATCACAGTTCATAGTGGCAGCTACGCAGATGTGGCGGCAGCAGACTGCAGGACCAGTGACACGGACCTCACATCATGGTGGATCAAGAGCAGAGAGCAGGGAGGGTGGCCAGAACTAGGGTTCTAGGTAAAATCCTCCAAAAGCCCACCCCATGGATCTACTTTCCCACAGCTAGATCCCACCTCCCAGAGTTCCATAACCTCTCAATACAGCGCCACCAGCTGGGGACCAAACATTCAAACACATGACCTTTGGGGGACATTTTAGATTCAAACCATGATAGGCTAATTTTCTGCCTTTATCAAGGATAAAACAAGATCCAGAAAGGTGAAAGAGGATGGCTTGATGCATTAGTTTGCTGTATAAGATTATTTCTTAATCTGACAGTTGCAAAGTAGTGTTTGTATATTATGTTGATTCATTGTTGTAATTGTTCGCGTTGGAGTGAGGGTCTGAGAGTCAATTTTAAAAACATTGTTAGCAAAGGATGAGCATGCATATATGTATGGTATAGGTCTTGTGTCCTATCTGTCTCTTAAGGTTTATCTCTAAGAGGTGTGTGTATTTGTGTGCCTTACAAGTTTACTTTTATGATGTGTGTGTTTTAGTTTAGAGCTTTGTGTGTGCATGTATTTATATGCTCTACTTGTATTTGTGGGAGAAGGACCCGGAAACCCACTCCCCAAAATCAATCCACCATTGAAAACCCTATGAACAGCAGAGAAGCACTGACAATAGTGTTTCACCTGTTGTATGTAGGGTCGCTATGAGTCGGACATCAACTCGACAGCACCTAATAACAACAACAACAACAACTTGTATTTGTATCTGCGTTAGCTTATTGTGCTTTTATACATATGTATCTATGAATATCCTGTGTGATTGTGTGTATGTCTCTGGTTTGTGGTTATTTGTGCAGATGGCATATGCACAGGTATTGTCTATGTAAGTGGATTGTGTGTTTGTGTTCTGTATTATGTATATGTCCAGCTATTGCATGAGCTGGCTATGCGAGGTGTGTTCTATATGCTTTCACTGTGTAGATAGGACTCAATGTGAAAAGCTAGGTGTAAAATCAATGGCACCTAACAACAACAACATATGTGGGTGCATGGTGTGTCTAGGAAGGATGTGTCCTGCACAAGTGTATATTGAGTGTATGTACCTATGCATGCAGCCTATGTCTTCTAGGTTAAAACAGAGTATCTGAGTGCATTCAGCATATGTGTTTGTAAACTGTAGTGTGTGTGCCTGTGGGGGGGGGGATGCTGTGTATCTGAGCATCTTTGTTGCATGTACAGCTGGTGTGTGTGTGTGTGTGTGTGTGAGAGAGAGAGAGCCTGTGTATATGCCTGACATGAATTCATCAGACCTGAGTGAATTACACCCTCCTTTCTCTTCATTCTCTCTCTCTGCCCATCTTAGTGTTAGAGTCAGGTGGTTATTAGCTGGTCAGACGTTTTTATCTCCTCAAAATATCCTATCGCTCATATCCAGCTCAGTAATCACGGGAATGGGCCTCAGAGACATCGTTATGCCGCAACCTCCACAGACTGGAAACTCATGTCCCTTTTGCCTATTACTCACAGAAAATAAAGACTCAAGCAAAATAGCCACTGTCTGAACCAGAGTTAACTCTTTCTGGGCCAGTGTGATGTTTTCCTTATTGAAGCAGTAAATATTGCACAGGTCACAGATGGAACACCAGTAGCTGAGAACTTTGAAATACCTGCACACTCCAGCTTCCAACTACTATAAAATAAGGTAATTAGGCTCAGCCATTTTTGCCCAAATGGAATGCAATTAGCATTTACTGGGGAAGGGGCGCAGGGGAAGATGAATCATTGAATGCAACTGTCCAGCAATCACAGGGTGTTTAGCCTGCCCAGCCCCACCTGCTTGATGCCTGATGCCTTTTGTATCTGTAAACGTTATGACTGCAAGATGTCTCCACATCTCCAAATCCCTAACAGAAGGGAGCAGTACCACATTCCCATGAACCATTGAAATAAACAAACTGTGAAAGTGTGAAATCATTGGATTAGAGGGGATTTAAATGACAGCTTTCAAGAATCATCCTTCTAGAACATTCTCAGGGATCTATCCATTTATCCATTTCTCATTTATTCCTTCAACAAACAAAGAGTCCCTACTCTGTGGCCAGGTACTTGTCTAAGTATTGGAGACAAGGCAGGAACAAAATAAGCAAAGCCTCGATTATTAAAGTCTTTATATTCCAGTAGGGCTGAGATTTAGCTCAGTTGGTAGAGCACTGCTCTGCAGTCTCTGAGGTCCCGAGTTCGATTCCCAGCACTGTAAAATGGGAGAAGGACGTGGCAACCCACTCCCAAGGCAATCCCGAAACAATCAGCCATTGAAAACCCTATGAGGGTCGCTATGAGTCGGACTCAACTCGACAGCACCTAACAACAACAACAACAACATATTCCAGTAGGTAAGACAGTCAATAAACATATGAGCAAAGAAATAGGAAGATACGGGATAGTGGCAAGATCCATGAAGATAGTAGAGTAGGATCCTCAGATAGCATGAAGGGATGGGGCTTCACTAGTTTGAGAAGAGAGGGCAAAAAAGGCCTTACTGAAAAGAAATATGGAAGATGACCCTCAATAAAAACAGCCCAGGCATGTAGGGATCTGGTAAAATCTATTCCATGCCAGGCAGAAGACTTAGTGCAATTGAGGAACAGAAAAATAGCCAGGAATGGGCACAGGAATATCAAGGCTGTGGCTGAAAGTGAGCAAGTGATAGAGGAAATTGGAAAAGAAGCAAAATTCAGATCATATATGGCTGTTGGGCTGTGGCTCAAGTCTGGATTTTATTCTAAGAGCAATGGGAAGCCATTGCAGAATTTTTTAAAAGGTCTGTATAGAATGGAAAAGCTCAATATCAGAAGTCAGAACAAAACCAGATGATGATGATGGATCAGACCATTAACTGCTCATATGCAAGTTCAAAATGAAACTGAAGAAAATTAGAACAAGTGAACGAGAACCAAAGTATAGCCTTGAGTATATCCTACCTGAGTTCACAGACCATCTCAAAAATAGATTTGATACTTTAGATACTAATTACCAAAGACCAGATGACTTATGGCATGACATCAAAGACATCATTCATGAGGAAAGCAAAAGATTATTAAAACACAGGAAAAAAAAGAATGGACCAAATTGCATGTGAAAAGACACTCTGAAACTTGCCCTTGAATATCAAGCAGCTATAGTAAAAGGAAGACATGGCAAAGTTAAAGAACTAAACAGAATATTTCAATGGACAACTTAAGAAGAAATAATCAAATATTATAATGACATGGGCAAAGAGCTGGAAATAGAAAACCAAAAGGAAGAACACATTCTGTTTACTCAAGCTTAAAGAACTGAAGAAAATTTTAAGTCTCAAATGGCAACAGTGAAAGATTCTATAGGGAAAATATTAAATAATGCAGGATACATCAAAAGAAGATGGAAGGAATACAGAGTCATTATACCAAAAAGAACTGGTGGATGAACAACCATTTCAAGAGGTTGCATATGATCAGGAGTCAATGGTACTAAAGGAAGAAGAGGAAGCTGCCTTGAAAGCATTGGCAAAACACATGGCTTCAGGAATTAATGGAATATCAACTGAGATTTTTCAACAAACAGATGCATCGCTGAAGGCACTCAATTATCTATGCCAAAAGATTTGGAAAATAGCTACCTGGCCAACTGACTAGAAGAGATCCAATTTGTGCCTACTCCCAAGAAATAGGATATAACCCACAGTGGAAATTATCAGACAATATCATTAATATCACAGGCAGGTAAAATTTTGCTAGGGATAATTCAAAAGCAACTGTGCAATCTATTGACAGGGAGCTGCTGGAAAACCAGACAAGATTCAGAAAAGGGCATGAAACCAGGCACATGATTGCTGATGTCAGATGTATATTACCCAAAAGCAGAGAATATCAGAAAGATGTCTATCTATGCTTTATTGACTATGCAAAGGCATTTGACCCTGTGGATCACAACAAATTATGGATAACATTGTGAAGAATGGGAATACAAGAACACTTAGTTATACTCATGAAGAGTCTGTACATGGACCAGAAGGCAGTCATTCGAACAGAACAAATAAACACTGCGTGGTTTAAAGTCAGGAAAGATGTGTGTCAGGGCTGTATCCTTTCACCATACCTCTTCAATCTCTATGCTGAGCAAATAATATAAGAAATTGGACTTTATATAGAAGAATGTGGATTGGAGGAAGACTTATTCTCAACTTGCATTATGCAGACGACACCACTTTCTTGCTAGAAGTGAAGAGGATTTGAAACATTTACTGATGAAGATCAAAGAACACAGCCTCTGGTATACATTGCACCTCAACATCAAGAAAACAAAATCCTTGCAACTGGGTCAGTAAGCAACGTCATGATAAATGGAGAAAGATGGAGGTTGTCCAAGATTTTGCTTTACTTGATTCTACAATCAACACTCATGGAAGCAATAGTCAAGAAATCAAAAGAAGCATTCCATTGGGAAAAGCTGTAGCAAAAGACCTCTTTACAGTGTTGAAAAGTAAAGATGTCACATTGAAGATGAGGGTGCACCTGATTCCTGTAATAGTATTTTCAGTTGCATCATATGCTTGTGAAAGCTGAACTTTGAATAAAGGAGACAGGAGAATAATCAATGCTTTTGAATTATGGTGCTAGAGACAAATGTTGAATATGTCATGGACTGCCAAAAGAACCAACAGATCCCTCCTAGAAGAAGTGCAACCAGAGAGCTCCTTGGAAGCAAGGATGACTACACTGCAGTTTATGTATTTTAGACATGTTCTCAGGAGAAACTAATCCCTGAAGAAGGACATCATGTTTTGGAGATTGGTAGATCCATGAAAAAAAGAAAACCCTCAACTACATGGATTGACGCAGTGTCTGCAACAATGGGCTTAAACATAAAAAAGATCATGTGCCTGCCACAGAGTCAGGATGTGTTTCATTTTGTTGTACATAGTGTCACTATGAGTTGGACCTGATTTAGTGGCACCTAACAACAATAACATGTATAGACTAAGCTACGGGGATAAGGGCAGAAGTCAGACCCTGAGGACCTACATGTGCCACAAGAAATCAAAAGGTATGAGGGAATGAGAAGTAGTAATTAGGCACAGCGGAGGGCAGTGATTCTCAGCCTTGTGTGTGAGCGCGCACCAGAATCACCTAGTGGACTCACTAGGACACACACTGCCGAGCCCCACCCCCAGGATCCCTTTCCTAATAGTATCTTAGAATTTGCTCATGTAACATTTTCTCAGGTGGTGTAGATCCTGTTGGCCCAGGAGGACACACTTGAAAACCACTGTGTTAGCAAAAAGATACAGATCAAAGACTGTGCAAACAGATGTATGGAAGAACTAGGTCACCTCATCGTATCCCAAAAGAGAGAAAACAAGGATGACAATAACAACTCTCGGTATGTACCAGACACTGTGCTCAGTGTCCTTTGTGCATCATGCTAAACAAAAATATTCTGAAGGAGATACTATTGTTATTCTCACCTTGCAGAAGAGAAAATGGAGGCTTTAGGAGGGCTGTGCATCTCGCCCCAGCTCATACGGCCAGGATCCCAGTTTCTACCCTAAGCCATCTGACTCTACACTCCATGTTTACAATCAGATCTAGGAATCCTGTCGCCAAAGACCTTGGATGTCTTTGGACTCTGAGTCACTGTCCAGTTCTGGTCTCTGTGAGTCCCCGTTTTTCTGTTCTTGAACCCCTGGTGGAAGTAGGGAGCAATGACCAATGCCCTCATTGGACTCTACTCACCCAGACCATAAACTATCCTAAGTTAGGCCACAGGAGGCTCTGTTTCTTGCCTCAGCATAGTAAACCGGAAGTTGGCAAAGCAAGGGCCATGCCAGGGACATCTGAATGTGACCCATAGGATGGGACTTGACATTTCACCTAGCAGCTAGATACTGCCCTGCCCCCCAACCCCAGCCCCATGCTCTCTCCCTCACTCTCGCACTCGCTCTGGCTCACTTTCTCTCTCCTTCGAACACACACACACACACACACACAAACTCATACGTGCAGGCGCAAGTTTTCATCCCATCAGTGTATCAGCATGCCAGGGATCCCTGACTGCAAATACTTACTTTTTAAATCTACCAGGCATAAACAATCCCAGCATATGCTCAGTGTGGGATGGCCCCACAACGGTTCCAGGGCATCTCTGCCTTTTCCTCAGGAGCTGTGCAGATGAAAGGTTACAAGCACATTTCTATGGCTTCCCTCCTGACCACTTTTCCTTGGACGCAAGAGTAGCTGGAGCCAGGCTGCAAAGGCAACCAATGCTCCAGCCAGTACAAAGGCGCCCAAAGGGCCTCCTTCCCCAAAGGGAAGGCCTCTACCCACTGGCCACAAAGCACAAGGGTTTGGGGCAATGCTGGTCAGAGCTTTTTATGGAGGGTCCTGTTTGAATGTAAACAAAAGATTTCCAGGAGATACAAAGAATTCACAAATGCTCATGACAAAATGGGTTGCTGTCACGCAAAGGGTAAAATTCTCTTTGGAGAACTTCAGAAACCTCCAAAACAAAAAGAATAATTTGATTACTGAGCATCTACAATAGGCCAGGTGTTTTGCTTTTAGCATCTCACTTCTCCTTGCTACAGTTTTATAGGGTAGATATTGTTATTATCTCTTGTTTTATAAATAAAGAGTCTAAAGCTCAGTAAATAATTGTTGAATTAAATTAACCTTCATTTTTCAAATCACTTTAACTCCAACTTAATAATAAATTAAAGATCCCCAAAGTAAGAAAAGACCCAGAGATTGAACAATTAACAAAACATAAAAAATGACTGGGAGCAGAAATCAATAATCCTGAGTTCTGTTTACAATGATGAAATCACTAGCTGTGTGACTTTAGGTTAGTATCTCGACCTCTCTGGAAGGAGGTTATTCCATCCCTGAATTTAGGATTCTGGAATACACATAACAATAATGTATAAGGCAATCAGGTAAAAATAAAAAGTAGAATGGGGGGCCTTTGCCAAACTGGAACATTTTGTTTCAAGGTCAAAGAGCTAATAAATGGCAGAGCTAAGATACTACCCGGAATTCTGATTCCAGAGCCCACATGAGTCCACAGTGCTGTGCTGGTTCCTTAAGCCAAGGAAGCTCACCAGGCATGAAGGGTGCTATGACCTCCCACTTCCTGTATCCTAGGGTAAGAGAACAGTTGGACCGGTCCTTCCATCCTCACCACAGGAGCTACCTTCTTACCTGGAATGTGACCTGCACCCCAAAGACTTCAGCACTTACTATTGGTATACAGCAGTTGAGGAGGAGGATGACTCAGTCACAAATATGAATCAAATATGGCTTTTCTTGTGGGAAAAAAATGTAAAAGACGTAACGATGCAGGAGGATGCTATAGCAATGTATGAGTGTTCTAGTTGCTTCATATTTTGACAACACTTAGTATTTTCAATCCTTTTGATTTTAGGCTTCCTAGTGAGTATGGGGAGGTAGCAACTCTTTACAGTTTGGTTTGCATTTCCCTGGCAGTTGGTAATATTGAACATATTTTATATGCTTATTGGTCATGCTGGTATCTTCTTTTGTGTTCAGGTTGTTTGTAATTGAGTTGCCATTTTCTTATCACTACTTCTTTGTAGCGATAGGATTTAGCTCAGTTGGTAGAGAGCTGTGCTGCAATCTCTGAGGTCCTGAATTCAATTTCTAGTACCACAAAAATGGGAGAAGTGCCTGGCAATCCACTCCCAAGGCAATCCCAAAACAGCCATTGAAAACCCTATGAGGGTCTCTATGAGTCGGATACCGACTCGAAGACACCTAACAACAACAACTTTTTTGTATGCTCTTAATACGAGCCTGTATTAGAGTCAGTGGCTATAAAAATACTATAGAAAAGGTCATTTCTAAATAGTAAAAACTTACTGCTCACAGTTCTAGAGGCTGGGACGTCCAAACTCCCGACACCAGACATTCAATGTTTATTGAGGGCTTGCTCTCTGCTTCCACCATGGAGCCCCTTAGCTGTGCCCTCACATGGTGGAGAGGCTCCTTTCAGCCTCTTATATGAGGGCAAAACCCTCAGGACAATCAATTCCCAAAGACCCCATCTCTACTACCTCACATTGGGGATTAGGTTCCAGACTATGAATTTGGGGAGTTTGCCAACATTCAGGCCATAGCAGACCCCTTCATTGGGTATATGTATTTAAAATGCCTTCTCCCAGTCTGTCACTTTTCTTTAATTCTACTATCAGTAATAAACAAATGTTCTTAATTTTAATGACATTTAATTTATGTTCTTATTTTATGGTAACACTTAAATTCTAGTAATAATTCTTTACCTGCCCTACAGTTGTAACAATACTCTCCTTTTTCCTTCTATAAGCCTTGGTTTGACATTTCTCATGTATGTGTGTGATCTGTCTTGAATTTAACTTTTGTATATGATCTGAAAAATAGGTCCAGATTCATTTTTGTCCAGATGGATATCCAATTGATTAAGCAAAGATCATCCTTTTCCCACTGGACAGAAACTATGGCTATGTGCTAAATCAAACAATGAAATGTGTGTGGGTCAGCTTCAGGATTAACAGTCTTTTAAACCTATTTTAAAAATTGAGAAACTTAAGAGCGTTAGTCTAGAAGGTGAAAAACCAGAATTTTGACGTTAACCCTGATAGCAATTATTAATTTCCTACAAAACTTTGGGGAACTAATCCCCTTCTCTGAGCACTCATTCTCGGTTTCATAGATGGATCAATAGATTGGTTTGTTGTTATTGTTGTTGTTTGTGGTACTGGGGGGTTGAATTTAGGGCCTTGCACATACTTTGCCAGTGCTGTACCACTGAGCTACACTTCCAGCCCCGCTTTTAAATTTCTTGAGACAGCATCTCACTAAGTTATGCAGACTGCCTCTGGCCTGGAACTTGTGATCCTCCTGCCTTTGCCTCCCAAGTCTTTGAGTCATCACACCAGGCTGATTACGTGGCTCTTTGTGCTCCAGTGTGTAATGGCTTATGGAGTCCAAAGTTTTCATTTAATTACCCTACTGTGGGAGCTGATTTTTATTGCAAAGGACAGTTCCAAAAAACCCTCAAAATGAGCTATAAGTGGCTTCATGGAAATGAAGAAAAGGAAGTATAAGAGAATACATGAGAATCTGAAATATTGTTAGGATTTAGGTGATGGTTCTATTCATTTCCTACTAAAGTTATAACAAGTAACCAAAACCCACTAGCTTAAAATGACAGATTCATCATCATACAGTGCTTTCTGAAGACCAGGAGTCAGACTTGAGTCTCACCAGGTTAAAATCAAGGTGTCATCAAGGCTGCATTCCTTTCTAAAGGCTCTACATGGGCAATGTTTTCCTCAGACACTGTGCACATTCTTTGTCTCACGGCTCCACCCTTCATCTGCAAAGCCAGCCATGTTTTATGTCACTATCTTCCCTCTCTGACCTTTAGGGATTTTTTCACGTTTAAGGAGCCGTGTGCCTAGGCAGATATCCAGATTACCAGGGACAACCTCCCCAACTAAAGTCCTTAATCACATATGCAAGACTATTTACAGTTTCTGGGATCAGGATGTGCACATCTTCAGGGGACATTATTCTGCCTAGCATAAGCTTAACAACTCATAAGTGAGTGAGTTGTTAAACTGAGTATGGACCCAACAAACAGTTATGGAAATAAATTTCATGTTTCAAATCCCTTCAACCTCTGACAGGATAATAAATTAAGGCTCCTCAAAGCAAGAAAAGACCTAAAGGTTAAACCATTAACAAAAGGTAAGAAAGGACTAGGAGTAGAGCCAAGTGTCTTTAGGTTCTACCTGCAGATGTAATCCCTAGCTGTGTGACTTTAGGTGAGCCTCCTGGCCTCTCTGGGCGGAAGATACCCCATCTTTTCACTGAGAATTCTGGAATACATGAACAAAAATGAGAAAGGCAACCAGTTGAAAACAAAAAGGAGAGTGGGCAGGATCTTAGGCAAGCTGGAGAACAACGCCCTATGTTAAAACATTCTGATAACAAGCCGGGTGCGGTGGCCCACGTCTATAATCCCAGTGACTGGGGAGGCAGAGGCAGGAGGATCGCAAGTTCGAGACCAGAGGCAGTCTGCGTAATTTAGGGAGACCCTGTCTCAAAAAAAGAAAAAAAAAGTGAAAAAATGGGCTGGGTGTGCAGCTCAGTGCTACAGCACTTGCAAAGCATGCAAGCGCGAGGCCCTGTGTTCAACCCCCAGTACCAAAAAAAAAAAAAAAAAAAACATTCCAATGACATGTTTTCGCTTGCCAAATAAAGCACTGCCCACAAGCCAGTAGTCTGTACGCCCTACACCAGCCCATGTCTGACGGCGCTTCTGGCTCTAACAGCTGCCGGCCTTTGCAGAGCTGCATCTGGCATGCGCGGGCGTTTGTCTTTTCCCACCTTTGGCAGAAGAAGCAAAGATGAAGCTGAACCAAAGCGCTTATACAACAAGACGGGGAAAAGAAGGAGCTGAGGAGAAAAGATCAGAACCTCTCTTCCCCTCAGCCCGAGACTGTAAATGTCCTCCTCTGAGGAGGCAGCTGCCCAGCTGTGCTGAGTTCAGCTCGGCCAAGGCTGGCAGGAGACTCGGAGCAGCTCGGGCCTCATTTCCGAAGGGTGTTATTTCACCCCGGCTTCCCCGATAATGTAACGGAGTCACTCAATTGAGCATAAAATAGAAATTTGGCTCCTTATCTGCCTCCGACCTGACTTTACTATTTTCTTTCTGCAAAATACATTTTTCACCATCTTATCTTCTAATAAACAATCCCAGCTCGGCAGCCTTGTGGCAGTGGCGCTGCATGCATTTAAGAGACATATTTTTCCTCTCTCACTCCCTGCTTAAAGTCTTCTGTTTAAAAGCCTGCAATTTTTTTTGTTTTGGCCTCCCTTTTGGAAAAAATATACATCCCATTTGTATGCTGTCTCCCTTTAAAGAACACACACATTTTTCATGAGTCCTTCTGATGGATCCCTCCCTATAAAACTCTCACCCACTTGATCGGAATTAAAAGAAGGACATACTTCCACAGCAAGGCTGTGAGAAGGGGATGAATTTGAGGACAGGGAGAGGGAATCTCAGGAGGGCTCCTTTAAGAAAGGGACAATTTCTATAGTGGTCAGACCCCACTGAGGCCTCCAAGACTGTGTGGCGGGCAGGACACATTGATCAGAAGCCAACTCAGGATGTTTAATGTCATCTCTCCAAAGCAGGCTGTCATCAGAGCCACCAGACAGTGACGCTTAAGCGTCAGAGGAAGGAAGACGCAGAGGGAACCAACATTTAGTGGTGCTTTCATCAGAACAGCCGCCTAAGGAAACTACCTCACAGGTAAAGGGGAGGACACGGCCTCACTACAAAGGGGGAAACTCTGCCAGGCGCGATGGCACACGCCTGTAATCCCAGCGGTTCCGGAGGTGGAGGCAGGAGGATCGCAAGTTCGAGACTAGAGGTAGTTTGCGTACAGAGGCACTTTGCGTAACTTAGCGAGACCCTGTCTCAAAAAGTAAAAAAAAAAAAAAAAAAAAAAAAAAAAAAAAAAAAAAAAAAAAAAAAAAAAAAAAAATGGGCTGGGTGTGCAGCTCAGTGGTCCAGCACTTGCAAAGTATGCAAGCGCAAGACCCTGGGTTCAACCCCTAGTACCGCAAAAAAAAAAAGGTGGGGGGGAACTGAGGCTCACAGCAAGACCTGAGGATGGCTCTCAGCCTCCTCACACTGCTGCAAGAGTTAGAACTTCCCAGCTGACACACATTCTGCAGCACGATATCTGAGGTTTGTAGGTGGTTGTTTTATTCGGAACGGAACCTTTCCAAAGCACTGGAGGTGAAAGTTCCTCCTCAACGAGCCTCCCTCTGCTGGCTTGAAGGCCTCCTATAAGCAGGAAAACACAGGAAGTGGTAGATTCGTGGATTTTCCAGTTTACAGAAGCACTGGCTTCCATGGCTGTTGCATTCTATGCTCAAAATAAAACTCAGCATCTGTCCATCTGGAGGCCTGCTCACCTCATGTGCACCCCTAAAAGGGCGACACCCTTTTTCCTTCCTGTCTTTATACACATCGTCTCCTTTACCTCAGACGTGTCCTGTTCTCATCCTTCCTCTGTGAGCTCACAAGGTGCCTCCCCAGGGAAGCCTTCTGTGACCACCCTACCCAACAGGACTCCCTTCTTACTCTCCCCAAGCTCTCTCGGCCCCTTCCCTCCACAGCCGTGCTGCAGATTCATACATTGATGCCTTGCTCTGAAGTGGCTGCTTCTCCAAACTGTGGGTTAAGCTGTAGGGAAGAAGAGACTATTTCTTATGTTATACAGCACCCTGTGCCTGGTACCCAACCTGGCACACAGTGATGCTCTCTATACATTTACATATACATATTCATATGAATGAATGAATCTAACTCTCACAACTCTGTGAGACAGATATTTTCATTCCTATTCACTGTCCTAGCAGACAGTGAAAATAGGGTTAACATTTTGCCAGTACTTACTGTGTACCTGGGCTGGGATTTAGCTCAGTTGGTAGAGCGCCGCTCTGCAGTCTCTGAGGTCCCAAGTTCGATTCCCAACACCGCAAAAATGGGAGAAGAATGTGGCAACCCACTCCCAAGGCAATCCCGAAACAATCTGCCATTGAAAACCCTATGAGGGTCGCTATGAGTTGGACACGACTCGACGGCACCCAACAACAACAACAACTGTGTACCTGGTGAGGAGTCTCAGAACTTTTAACACCCTCAATGTCTGAGATGGCTGCTGTTCTTATTCCCATTTGGAAGACAAGGAAAGTGAAGCAGAGGAAAGCACACAGCTGAGATCAGATCCACACATTTCCTGTTAAAACTCCTGCTTTTCCTACCAAGCCACCGGGCTGCACATCTGAGCCACCTATGGCAAAAAGGAAAGAATCAAGAAAAGAATCACATGCAAGACCTATTTAGACCGGGTAATCACTTTAGAAAACTATTGGAGAAGAGTTTGCAGTTTCTCCAGTATTTGCCAATCTCAGGTCAAAGCCACTGATGCAAAGAACAAAGCACATTTCACAAGCGATGCGCCCAGGAGACCATCCTGGCAAGAGCCCTTCCGGACCAAGACTGCCTATCTACTCGCTTTGCTTTCTGCTGTGGCTGGAGCCTCCAGCCCAGCTGCCCTCTGCCCACACGCAGGCCTTTGCCAGCCTGAGAACCACATTTCTCACTGGCAGCCTGGAGAACAGGATGAGGTCAATAGGTCCTTCAGCTCCTGCAGGAAGCCGGAGAAGATTAATCAGAGGACGGAGCCATGACACTGGGCAACCGAAGAGATTTATGAGGGCGGGAAATCCAGGTCAAGGTCCCTGGGTTTTGCTTCTCACTATCTGTCTTTTGACTACCACAGAGCCCTGTGATTGGAAGAAGCTTCCTGAGGTCATGTGGTCCAGCTCCCTACCTCCTAAACACCCTCAGGCAAGAGCATGCCCATCTGATGTTTACAACCTTCCGGTTCTGGATAGCTCTCTCTCCTCTTTGCAATGCAGCCCAGATCAAGTCTGAGAATTTCAGCCCTGCTTCATTGATTCCCATGTTGCCTAATCTCTCCTCAACCCCCCACATAAACTCCACCGCACAGCCCAGTGAGGTGGTGCACACCTATCATCTCCACTCGCAGGAGGCTGAGGAGGGAGGATTACAAGTTCAAGGCCAGCCTGGGCTACGTAGTGAGATCTTCCCTGTTTCAAAAAACCAAATAAATAAATGAATTGCTTAATAACTTTACTGCAGCCAGATCGATATTTCCCCTAGGACATCCAACCTCTACCCACTTTCCCATGCTGCACCTCTCATTTGCAAGGCTTTTCTATCTGCGTTTCAGTAACACAAATTTTATAAGGCTCAGTGCAACTGTCTGTCGCTTAGAAGCCCTCTTTGCCATGACAGGCCCTCATTACATGAGTCCATATTATAAGGGGAGTACCTTTCCTTTTTGTCTTTTTCTTACCAAATATTTGTAATCTCAGCACCATTTGGTGGCTTTAAGACAGTTTTGACATATTTCCATTTCTTGTGTACCCAATACCTAAACTCTTCCAATGTGACAGCTACTCCCTATTGTTGTTGTTGTTAGGTGCCGTCGAGTCGAGTCCGACTCATAGCGACCCTATGTACAGCAGATCGAAACACTTGCTGATTCTGTGCCAGGCAAACCATCTTATTTATGTTTAAGCCCATTGTTGCAGACACTGTGTTAATCCATCTGGTGGAGGGTTTTCCTCTTTTCCGTTGACCTGCCACTCTTCCAAACATGAT
>VMDO01009989.1:0-74068 GCA_007922755.1 Pedetes capensis | reverse complement strand
ACAACAACAACAACAACAACAACAAAAGTATTTATGAAATTAATGATTTATATGTGAATTTATGTTAATATACCAGTAGCCATAGATCTGGTGTCCTTTTTTTTTTTTTTTTTTTTTGGACCAGGAATCTCCCATAGTCTGTTTTCAATTGACCTACTTTATGGGCTCAGGAGATGGAGGTGGGTACATTCTTCCCAATGGGAAGCAGGAAAGCAGAGCCCTTGGTGGTGACACTGTGGAGAACATTCATGCTTTGACATGCATTGACATTTCTGTGTAGGACTAGCTACATATTTTATGGGATCCCTTTCTAAAAAATTACTAGACATTTCAAAACGATGTCTGCAGAGCATTAAGCCAAGTATGGGCCCTCTCTGAGCATGGAGCTCTGTGGGGCTGCATAGTTTGCCCACCCAGGCAGGAAGCTGACCCTGTTTCTATTTTATACAAATTTGGTACTTAGGGGACGGGTTTCATTAAGAATTGTACTGGCAAAAGTGAAGAGAATGAGGGGAGGGTGACAAAAGATTTGTGATATTGTAATATAAAATGAAAAAATATATTTCATCTCTGCCCCTAGTTCCTGGCAAGAACTCCTAAAGCCCTTGAAATTTCTTGGGTGACAGGAGTATCTTTTGTTCTAATGAGGTGACTCCCAGTGGGTTCCAGGATGGGGACAGGTCACCAGATTAGAAGCTTGGAGCATTCAGTCCCACTGTCCCCCATCCAGGAAAGGGAGAGAGGGTGGACATCACATTATAATTGATCATGCCTATGTGATGACACCCCTATAAAATCCACAAAGGACCAGGGTCGGAGAACTTCCTCATTGGTGGGCACACCTCATGCCCACAGGTTGATGCTCCCCAACTCAGTGTGCTCTAAGGACTCTTCCAAATCTTGCCCTAGGTACCTCTTCATCTGGCTGTTGATCTGCACCTGCCATCATATCCTTTAATAACATAATAAGCCAGTAAATGTGTTTCCCCAAGTTCTGTGAGCCATCCCAGCAATTTAATTGAACCAGAGGAAGGGATGATGGCAACCCTAATTATAGTCAGTCATCAGAAGTATAAGCGACAACCTAACAAGTACTCATGATTGGCATCTGCAGTAGAGGAGTGTTCTGGACAGAGTTAGCCTAAAACTTGTGGGATCTGACTTGACCTGTAGGTAGATGGCGTCAGAATTGAGATGTATGGAGATATATTGTAGGACATGCAGCTGGTGTCTGCTGAGTTGCTTGGGAAAACTCCACATGCATCTAGTGTCAGACGTGATGAATGATGAGTATCAAAAACTGTGATTTTTTCCTGCTCCCCAAAGCAGTGAAAACTAATTTAGAGAAAATTCAGGAATCGAATGAAGTCTGATGACAAAGGAAACAGAAAGAACGTTCAGCCCCCAATAACTTCTAGAGAGGAATGCAGCAAGATGGGAATTGCTGTTCCAGGTGTTGTCTGTATGTGGGGCTGGCAGGTGGTGGTGAGACAGAAAGCAATGGAATTGTATTAGTTGGTGCTTACAACCACCATCCCCCTCCATCAGCCAAGGCAGACCAGTGATGATGACCTAAGGTGAAAAACTGTGTTCTCACCTCTAAAGAAATTTAACAAACAGCCCAGGGAAAACTAGTGCTGATGTAAGGAGGAAACAAAAGCAAGAGAGGAAAGAAACCACTCCAGTTATACAGAAAAATCAGCTCAGATCTTCACATTTGAACACAAAAAGGACACCGAGGCCCTTTAGCAGAAGAGGAAGAAGCTCTAGCATGAAGGAGAATGAACTGAATAAGCACACAAGAGAAGAGACTCTTGAGGAAACACTAGTTAGTGAACAGAAGGGAGGTTTAAAAGCTATTATTCTCGAAAATATTTGAGAAGAGAGGGCATTTATGAAACAAGAAACAAGAGAAACAAGAGTAGGGCTCTAATCCCGAATGTGTCATTATAAGAAGAGGAAGGGACATCAGAGATGTCTGGTAACAGAATTCTAACTTGGACCCCGAAACTCCGATCTAGTATGTTGCCATCTGTCTACTACCACGAGATTGGTATCAATCCTTATTTTATACTATGGAATTGTCTCTAAGGATAGAGTTTTGGGTGAGAGAAGGATAGGGTGTTACTGGGTGATGGTGACTGAGTCAGGAAACAGGGAAGCAAAAGCCAACAGCTTTGCCAGAATTCAAAATTTGTTTGCCTTTTGAACAGCAAGTGGGAGACTCCCTGGAGCCCTAATTTCATGTTCCACAGAGCCTGAAAATCAACAGTGACTTTCAAATGATTGGGTTTTCCTTGTAACTTTGAGGGGAATTCTAGCTGCTCAAGATCAAAAGGCCAGGTGCAAAACTGGGAGATGCAGAAACCTACAAGCTTTCAAAACTACGATTGTGAGCCGGGCGCGGGCTGGCTCAGTTCTTGTGTTCAGGAGCTCCTAATACAAGCTGCAGCCTCAGCTGTTAAAAGCTGTTAAAAGCACAGTTGCCGAGAAGGGTAGCAACTTCCAGCAGGCCGAGCTGCAATTAAAGAAGCAAGACACTAAGAATAATTTACTTGTAGATTTCCCAGGACCTACACAGCAGCTATCCAAAAGTAACGCCCCAAGCTTCCCTGCTTCCGCCCACAGAACGCTGCCCTTCGCTCTATCAACTGAGCATGCGCCAGCCCTTGGGCGCAGGTGCCAACTCCAATCCTATCAGAATCTTAAACCCAGGAAAATTGGCTAAACCCGGTGGAAGGAGGAGCCTTGAAACGAATAGCAGGCGTGATTGGTCGGCCTTGAGGGTCCACATTTTTTTGACCGGCGGATCCTCGCCTGCGGCCACGTCTAGTAAATGGTTCTCCTAATTTGGGAAGTGTCGGGGCCGGGAGGAGCGTGGAGCTGGGGAGGTTCTGTGTGCGCCTGCGCCGAGCGCCGGGACAGGGCGTGTTCCTGGTTCGGGTTCCAGTTCGGCGTTGACAGAGTCTGCGAGTGTGTCCTGTGAACTTTCCACGCCCACCCTGTCAGGTGCTGCCTTTTGCGGTGAGTGTGTGTGTGGCATCGCACCTGGGTTTGCCTCTCTCTGCGCGGCTGGATCAGTGCTGGACCCTCCCCCGCCTGCACCGTCAGCTCTGCACCCCGACCCTGCCCTCTGATGCCCACTCCCCATTCCAGGCAGATCTGGAGAGTGGCACCCAGAAGGTTCTTTGCTTTCTATCCGAGCCCACGTGTTTTATTGTCCTTTGCTACAGAACATGTCCAAGTCTCTGAAAAAGTTGGTGGAGGAGAGCCGGGAGAAGAACCAACCGGAAGTGGACATGAGTGACCGAGGCATCTCCAACATGTTGGATGTCAACGGCTTGTGTAAGTTCTTGGGCAAGGCCTTCCTCTTGGATGAATTGGAAAGTTTTTCTAAGTTTGCCAAGTGATTGCTTGCCCTGGTTGTTGAGGTTATATATTTTTTAGATCCCACCCTCTTGTAAACATCACTTGTCAGGAGCTTTGCTTAGGAAGTTTGCAATCAGAATTTGTTCTGTTCCACCTGGAAAACGAACGTGAGATTCCAGAAACAGAATCACACAAGACAATTGCTGCTGCACCTCAACAGCTGTCTGGGCAGGTTTATAACATTTGGGTGGATTTTCCGCACAGTTTTCCTAATAGCCACTTTATTGTTTTTAATTTGGAAATTATTTTTGAGTCATTTTTCTTTCCCTCTAATGTAGGCTTTGTGCATGAACAAATGGCATGTAAAAGTTATATGATTAATAAGAATTCTTGTGCCTAGAATAAACATTTCTTGACGCGCTACTTATTCCTGGGTCTTTATTCTTCCAAATTAGTTCAGGCTTTGTTAACTCCTTGTGCTCTATGCTTGCCATCTTTCCTCCAGTTTCAATATCTAGTTTAATCACTCTCTTATTTCAGTGTAATGTCTACAGCCATACCACCCTGGCTTCTGATCCTTTCTGGTCTCAGAAACTACGGAGGGTCGGGCCTAATTTGTACTTCCATGAGAGACCACTTAGGAATACTGGTTGCTGTAGGTTTGGGAGAAGGACCCAGCAGCCCACTCCCGAAACAATCAGCCATTGAAAATCCTATGAATAGCAGAGAAATACTGACAGTAGTGCCGGGCATGTCAGATAGTATTTCGTGTATTGTACGTAATGTCACTATAAGTCAGACTCTCCTCCATGGCACTTAACAACAATTTCCTGTAACAACCTTTAATTGTGTTACCCTCTTCATTAAAATCAGAGATTGCCAACTTAGAACAGGTGAGACTGGTAAGGAACTCCATAACATGTATCCCTCTAAATGGAGCAGCTGCTACACCTGCTACTCAGATCCAGACAGTTGTCATTATGTGAGGTTGTTGGTTCAGCATTGCTAGATTTTTTTTAAGCCCAAAATATAAACTTTTATAAGAAATTTCTTAATTTCTAAATGTTAGCAATTGATTCCAATATTTGAAAAACTAAGTGAATTAAAGCACTTCTGCAGGCCGAATGTGACTTCAGCGTGGACCTTCTCCTTTAAACACTTCTGATTTTCCATAGTTGTTAGTAATGCTCCAGGGTCCATAGTGGAATCTACAAGGACTTGCTGAATCAGTCAACAACCTTATTCCTTCCATGCGTTTGGCATCCCAGCCATACTGAGCATATTTCCCTGCCTCAGCCAGAGCATTCAGATTTTTGTGCTTTTGCAAGTATTATTTACCCTCCTCGTCACTCTTTCTCACCTGAAAACCTTTTACTAACTTCTGAGTTAGCTCAGATGTCAGAGCCTGTGTGAAGATGTCATCTACCAAGCTTACATCATCACTCCCCCTGTGAAGTTGGGCGACTCGCCTCATGACTCCTGTTACATAGGCATGTAATTTCTTCTTTTCTTTAGTCTAACGTTCTTCCAACTGAGATATCTCAGCTGCCCTCTGCTTTTTGCATCTAAAAGTCTCTCTTCTCCACTGGGATACTGGGAGAAGTAACACTGTGCTATATTCGTGTTTGCCTTCTTTATAATAGCGCCTGGCACACAGTTGTTGTTGTTAGGTGCCATCGAGTTGGTATCCGATTCATAGTGACCCTATGTACAACAAGGGGAACACTATTGTCAGTATTTCTCTGCTATCCATAGGGTTTTCAATATCGGACTGATTTTTGGGAGTGGGTTGCCAGATCCGTCTCCCAAGCCTGTAGCACCTGGTCTTCCCAGGCAGTCTCCTATCCAAGTACTAACCAGGCCCAATCCTGCTTAACTTCTGAGATCTGATGGGATTGGATGCCACAATGGTATGGCTGCAGGCTGGCACACAGTAGGTGCTCCAAAATGTTTGAGTTCAGGAGAGAATGCTGA
This sequence comes from Pedetes capensis, assembly GCA_007922755.1. Lineage (NCBI taxonomy): Eukaryota > Metazoa > Chordata > Mammalia > Rodentia > Pedetidae > Pedetes > Pedetes capensis. The sequence continues at coordinate 68,725 of VMDO01009989.1, read as the reverse complement.
GTAGGCCTGTGAGTTTATGAGGACCAGTCCATGATATGACAACAGAGAAAAAGGGGAGATGGCCAAGAAATACTAAGAAATGGTTGGTAGCTTGTTAGGCATGGAGAGAGCAGAGCCTAGTTTTCTGTGAATCCATGGTTTGTACTTGGGACACAGATTGGGACTGATTTCATTGGTACATGGTGGCAAGAAGAAAGCATACGAAAAGTTACAGATGACTTGCATTTGGTGCCCATTACGAGGACACCTGCCATGAACATAGGTTTTGTATAGTTACATCTCGGCCTCCTTGTTATGTGTTGGTCTCTTGCAGTAGGAATAGGTATGTGGTAGCAGTGACAGAGCAGATGTCTCTGGTCCTGAATTGGCAGCTGAGCATCTGGATGGTCCCCACCTTGCCACTGCCCAGCTCTGCCGTGATTGTGATTCTTGGGGTTCTGTTGCTGTAAAGGAAGAAGAGGATGAAGAGAAAGCAGGTAGCCTGGCCCAGCTGTGTCCTGGAGCCCTGGTTTTCTGCCTGCAGAACCCTTTCTTCCATAAGGTTGCAGAGAGAATTTGCTTTAAACAGAGGTATTTAATCTCCCTTAGCTTTGGAAGAGGAGGCTTCATGTAACATGAATGCATGGGGCGAGCAGTTTTGCTATTTCAGTTCAGCTCCATTATCTCTTGGGAGCCTTAGCTCTTATTACAGGAGAGAAGATAGCCACTTGCTTCCTGAGAAAGAAAAATGTTTCCGGTAGAACACTGTGTGGTGAAAAGCAAGATCATCCTGCAATTTTCTCAAAGAAGTAGCCAAGGAAGGGCACTGGTACTTCTTGGGAAGTTGTTGTCATTGTTAGGTGCTGTCGAGTCAGTATCCGACTCATAGCAACCATACGTACAACAGGCAAAACACTATTGTCAGTGCTTCTCTGCCATTCATAGGGTTTTCAGTGGCTGATTGTTTTTTGGGAGTGGTTGCCGGGTCCGTCTCCCAAGCCTACAGCACCTGGTGTTCCCAGGTGGGCTCCCATCTAAGTACTAACCAGGCCCTAACCTGCTTAGCTTCCGAGATCTGACAGGATTGGATGCCACAGGGCTACAGCTGCAGGCTTCTTTGGGAAATTTAAAGGTAGTGAATTTGCAGATCTCACCTTCTCTAGCTTCTGTAGCATTGGCCCAAGGAGAGGCTGCATTCTACTAACTCCCTGACCTCCAAAGTCCTCAGAGTCTGGAGGATTCTAGAAGGCTCTTCAGATTTCCATTCCTTCCCTGGGGCTCACTTATTAGTTGTGCACACGATGCTTACTCTAGGCATGCACTAAAATATTTGACATGGTTACAGTCAGTATAATGTAGGGATTCACATATTCCTTTACTTACACAATTTTGACTGCAACTATGAAGTTTTATGTGTTAGTACTGTGATTAAACACAGGGAACAAAGAAAGTTGCATGTACATAGAATGATTGTTTCTTGCATCTTAAGTTATCTTTTCATTGCCTTTAATTTCTGAAAAGATAAGAAAAAAATTGAGCCTTGAAGACAAGAGTGGAAGTTTTCTATTTCTTTGAAGCAAGTGAAATGCCTGTCTCCCTGTTTGGGAGAGTTGAGTCTTATAAATATAGCATTTTACTTCCTTAGAGACAAGAAGTTATCTTTCAAAGATATTTTGAGGATTGAAGAACCAAAAGCTTTCTGATGGGAAAAACTTGTTGGCCTGGAGACAGGCATTAGACAGGTTCTGCGGTTTTCTGCAGGCTTAGTCAGATTCTAGAGGTGCTCAGATCCGACTGCGTGGTGCTTAGGAGTAAGGCCTTGGCGTTGGACAGGTGAGGTTCAGATTCTGCAGCTTACTACTGTCTAACCTGCCAGAAGCTGCTTAACTTTTCTGAGCCTCCAGTTCCCTACTGTCAGATTTGAAGGTTAAGTAGCCACTTTGTAGGGCTGGTTCAGTGTTACACGCAGTAACAACGCACATTCAGTATTGACAAAGAGGTTGTAAGCCTTGCATGTAACCACTTCCAGCAGAGTTGATTCCCTGAACCAAGAATTTAACTTAGTTAATTAGGCTGAAGCCTGCAGCCATAGCCCTGTGGCATCTGATCCCGTCAGATCTCAGAAGCCAAGCGGGGTCGGACCTGGTTAGTACTTGGATAGGAGACCACCTGGAAACTGCAGGTGCTGTAGGCTTGGGAGATGGGCCCAGCAACTCACTCCCAAAAATCAATCCGCCATTGAAAACCCTATGAACAGAAGAGAAGCACTGACAATAGTGTTTTACCTGTTGTACGCAGGGTCGCCAAGAGTCGGATACCGACTCGATGGCATCTAACAACAAAAACAACAATTAGGCTGAGTAAAGCATTCATATCATATGTTGGTGTTTTGTATATTACTTTCTGCAGCATGGGTTGTTTGGCACTTTTTGCCCAGGATTCTAATTGATTTATATCGCTGTTTCTTTGAAATTTTTACCAGTTCTATTTATCTTTCATCTTTCCCTACTGAACGTGTAATGTGTATATAATATACTCCTTTCAGTTTCTGAGAGTAACACTGCCCATTTTGTCCTTTTATTAAGGAGATGTCACTGTGGAAGCTCTCCTAGGCTGTAGCTGTCTTCACCTGCTTGATAAACTTGCTTCTAGAAGCCCCTGTAAGCTGCTTCCACAGAGGCAAAAATCCCAACCGTAGCCAGGGGGACTTACTTCTTTTCTTTTTATTTCAGTTTTTTTGATGGCTTTTAAAAATATCTTTAAGTTCACTGCCGTGGCTGGTCAAGCCTTTGTAAGTTTATTTTTCTCAGGTTAGATTAAAACAGCTTTCAGATACATCTATCAAAAGAAGAAAAAATCTGTGGAGAGTGTGGTCTTTCCAAAGGGCCATGCAACATAGTCAGCAAACATAACTGTGGGTGGCCTGGTGGTGCTATTTCAAAAACCCTGGTAAAACCTCCCAGGGGTCTTCCCTGGTCTCTGGTAGGAATGCATGTGATCAGTACAGGCTATCTTTGGGGGAAGGGTAAAAGAGCTGGGAAGAACATGCGATTTCAGCTGTAATCATTATTAAAATCCTGTATTGTTTTCCTCCTCTAAGTTGTGGGTACTGGCGCAGCTTTTTGTTTGGGAAGCTGCAGGGTGCAGCCCAGCGAGGACCCCTTCCGTTTTCTTTCTCCTGTTGACCCCTTTGCCCCTTGTCAAACAATGCTTGTTGAAAGAATGGGTGACTTGTTTGTCACCTCTTCTAGGGGGGTTGTTGTTAGATGCCCTCGAGTCATCGAGTCGGTATCCGACTCATAGCGACCCTCACAGGGTTTTCAATGGCTGACTGTTTCGGGATTGCCTTGGGAGTGGATTGCCAGGCCCTTCTCCCTCTCTTCTAGAGAGCTTCCCTAATATTCTAAATTGTTGCCCACCATCCCATCCAACTTGGCATAAGTGTCTTCTGTGCCCACTGTGCCTGGCATAGTGCAGGGGGAAAGTTTCTTGAAGGAAGAGTGTTACTACTTTTTGTTAAGAAGTTGAGGTTAGCTATGGTAGAAAGCAGAGTGCGGGAGAAGGAACCTAAACCCTAATCATTCTGTGCAGGCTTCTCCTGAACTTTCCAGAGGAAAAATGGTTCACGACCATCCAGGGCACGACAGAACTGTCAAACCTGTCAAAAAAAGTTCTGGTTTTTGTTTCAGGATGGGATAAAAACTGAAAATTTTGCATCAAGATGGGAAATAAAGACAAAGGGAAATTATAATTTTATTTTTATTTTATGTATTTATTTTTTGTGGTACTGGGGGTTGAACCCAGGGCTTCGCACTTGCATGCTTTGCAAATGCTGGACCACTGAGATGTACCCCCAGCCCCCGCCTTTTTTTTTTTGTAAGTATTTGAGACAGAGTCTCACTAAATTATGTAGACTGCCTCTGCTCTCGAACTTGCGATTCTCCTGCCTCCGCCGCCCGAGTTGCTGGGATTACAGGTGTGTGCCATGGTATCCAGTGGCAATCTGTTTTTTTTTTTTAAGACTGGATCTCACTCTGAGGCCCCACTTGGCCTCAAACTCCAATCCTCTTGCCTTAGCCTCCTGAGTGCTGGGAGCTGTGGTACCTTTTTTGTAAGCAGCTTTTTGATTGTTTATTACTAGTTGTGTGATGTTGGGGAAGTCATTTACTATCTCTGTGCCTCGGGTTCCTATCTATGGAATGAGAATAGGAAGAGCCCCTGCCTCATGGGGTCTGTAAGTGCCTAGTGTACCACCTGGCACATGTTAGTCCTAATATTTGCCATTATTTTTAAAACTTTATTTGTGAGCATGTGAAAAATGCCAAACAATGTCTCTTTATTTCTTGGAAATCTTGGTGACGGTGCTTCTCCAGTGGTCTTTGCCTCCTTGTCTCAGAGTCTCACCACCAGGGCACTCACTGCCTCATTCCTGACTCAGAATCCCTGAGATTGGCTGGCTGTGTCCAGCGTGCCAGGATCAGGAGGGGCAGCCGTGGCCTTGCTCTGGAAAATTGAGAGCTGTGGACAATGCAGGTAGGGTGGCCGCAGGGCGGGCATTCACAGGATGTTGGTTGTGATGTGCATATGGTGAGGCTTTGTTGAAAATGATGGCCACACATTAAAAATATTGGGATATATATAATATATAAATTGTTGTTGTGAGGTGCTGTTGAGTCAACTCTGACTCAACGTGACCCTCATAGAATTTTAAATGGCTGATTGTTTCGGGATTGCTTCGGGAGTGGATTGCCAAGTCCTTCCGTTTCTGCAGTGCTGGGGATCAAACCTGGGTCCTCAGAGTGCAGAGCTAACCCCAGCCCAATATATAAATATATGCATATATATGATATATAAATATATACACAGGTAGACACATGACAAAAAAAAGAACAAACAAAATTGCCAATTTTTCAACTATTAATATGCCATGTGTTGCCTAATGAGGCTTGAGTTTAGCTCAGTTGGTAGAGCACTGCTCTGCATGCTCTGAGGCCCTTGGTCCGATCCCTAGCACCGCAAAAATGGGAGAAGGACATGGCAGGCCACTCCCGAAACAATCCCCAAACAATTAGCCATTGAAAATCCTACGAAAAACAGAGAAGCAGTGACATATTGCCAGGCATGGCACAGTGTCGGGGAGTGTTCTTTCTGTTGTACATAGGATTGCTATGAGTCAGACCTGACTCAAGAGCACATAATAACAATAACATGTTGTGTAATAACTACTTGTTGAATGTTTTCTTTTTATCATGGGCATTAACTGAGCTGATCTCTTTGAGATTTTCCTCTATGTGGAATCTTTATACAGTAGGAAATTGATACTTGCGATGTTAAGAAAACTGTAAGGGGTTTATTGAATAATAAAGTAGATTTTTATGATAAGAAGCCATGACACGTACTGCTTTTCCACTGTAACCAGCTCTGAGTGTGAGAACGAGTGCTGGAGTTGGCATGGATAACAGGTGAAAAGCATACTTTCTATTCCTTTTCATAAATTTGCATGAACCTGGTTGAAGGAAAGCCTCATCTAAATATGAGACCCAGTTTTATATAACAAAAGCTAGAGATTATTTCCTGTCTCATATAGGCCTCTTGCTTCTTTGACTAGCAAGTTTGTGCAGGTTATAGTTCAAGATTTTATTTTTCAAACCAAAGGAGTGCAAAGATGGCCCAGGAATAAGCCTTGTAGTTCAAGAGTATAACCAGTAGGGGTCAGTGTCGAGCCTTTGTGTTTTGCCGCAGGATTCCTCTGGACACCAGAGGCCACATCTTACCTCCCTGAGGTCAGCTGCCAAGCTGCAGTAGCTTTTCCTCCACCCATCTCACCTCTTTCTTTTGCATAAAGGTCGACTCCTTTCTAGCACATCACCTGTGTAGTGCACAGGGAGAGCAGTCTCGCCTGTGTTACAGTTAGTCTGATCCGAGGCATCTTTTGTGTTGGTGTGTTTCAAGCTGCCTTGCACTGGACTCTGAGCTGATCAGCCAGTGCATTTACAAATGAAAGATGAGGGCAGCATGGAATTTACAGTGTTCCCTCTGGGCAGATTTCATCAGTTTGTGAGGCTTAATCATGTCCAACATTACTTTGAAGTTGAAGTATTGGAAGTATTGGTAAAGCCAAAAAGGGAAACGATAGTATAACATTACTTTTTATAAGTTCCTAGGGCTGCCATGGGGGCTGAGATTTAGCTCAGTAGGCAGAGCACCGCTCTGCAGTTTCTGAGGTCCCGAGTTTGATTCCCAGCACTGCAAAAATGGGAGAAGGATGTGGCAACCCACTCCTGAGGCAATCCCAAAACAATCAGCCTTTGAAAACCCTGTGAGGGTCCCTTTGAGTCATATACAATTTGACTTGTTGGCACCTAACAACAATAAGGGCTTCCATATGAGAATCCCAAAGACTGAGTGTCTTCCCCAATGGAAATTTATTGTGTCCACATCAAGTCTGAGATCAAAATGTAAGTAGGGTTGATTTCTCCTAAGACATCTCCTAGGCTTGCCGTTAATTGACTTCTCCCTATGTCCTCATCTGGCCTTTCCTCTGCATCCTCATCCCTGGCATCTTTGTGTCCATTTTCTCCTTCTTGTGAGGATGACAGTGTGGATTAAGATCTCATTTTATCTTGCTGTTGTTGTTATTGGGTGCCCTAGAGTCAGATCCGACTCATAGCAACCCTAAGTACAGCAAAACAAAACACTACCCAACACTGTGCCATGCACTCAATCTTTTTTATATTTGAGCCCATTGTTGCAGGCAGTATGTTTCTTCTCATTTTGAGTTGTACCACATCATCAAAAGGAGGTCACAGGACTTTACTCCATTCCCATCATTAAGATCAACACTACTTTGAGGAGGCAGCTCTTACCTAGTTATTTCTTGAATGCCTTCCTGCCTGGGGGACTCATTTTTCAGCACTATATTTGATAGTGTTTCTCTGCTATATATAGGGTTTTTCAATGTCCAGTTGTTTTGGGAGTGGGCTGCCAGGTCCTTCTGCCTAGTCTGTCTTAGTTTAGAAACTTAGCTGAAACCTGTCTACCATGGGTGACCCTGCTGGTATCTGAAATGCACGTGGCATGGCTTTCAGCATCACAGCAATGCACAAGCCCACACAGCACAACAAGCTGATGGACACATGGGGGTATTTTAACTTTGTCACCTCTTTAAAGGCTCTGTCCCCAAATATGGTCATATACTGAGATACTGGGGGCTTGAGCTTCAACATAGGAATTTGTGGGGTGGAGGGGGAACGCAGTTCCATCGTTAATATCTAAATTAGAGATTCTTGGAGATAGATATTTAAGTACTCACAGTAAGTGCTTCTTACATCATACCATCACCTTTAGGTACAGAAGATCATTGTTAGCATTGTATAGACAAGAAAGCAGAAAGCTGTCTAAGTTGTACAATGTCCCCCGCATCACCCAGGTCATGGAATCCGAGTTTGCACTTAAGCCTGACGGCTTCTGTCTATACAAGTGAGCTGCTGTGTTTCTTAACCTTCAGGGCCAAGAAGGGCCAGGCTCAGGTGGTTGCTAAAAAGTGGTGATGTCTTGGGCTAACTGGGGCTCGACTGCCTTGCCTCAAGGCATTGAGTTTCACAATTCTTTAAAACACTGTGCTGAGCAAATAAAATGTGTCACTGGGCTCAGCTGCCAGCTTGGGGACTTGGGCTTACAGGATTGCTACAGAGCATTAACTGTTGAAGAAAACACCATGAGCAACTTAATCTTTATCTGATTTTGGTATCCCCTTTATAGTTTCCTGGAAAACTAGTAATTTTAACTGAATTTGATGTTTGGATGTGAGGTCTTTTTATACTGCATATTAATTCATTTTCTTCCACCTTCAAACTTAGAGCATTAACTTATGATCCTCTATTGTAATATGGTACTGGAAAAGATTGTGTTGGAGAAACATTGATTCATATGCAGACAGAATAAATCAGACTTGCATTAACTTTGGTTGTAATTGACCTGTACCTCTTAAAGATTCTTTGCACGTTCATGTATTTCTCCATGTTTCTGTTAATTACTTCTTTGAATTGGGAGGAGTATATAATTTTAGGGTAAAAGGGGGCCAAACGAAAGGCACACATTGTCAGGCCAGATAATTTATTGGAAGGGATATTTGGCTTTTCACTTTCAGGGAATGTTACAGACCAGATAGTGGTAACGTGATTTGCAACGTTAGTACATGGATGATGGCTAGGCAAGTTTTCCTATGTAAGATTTTTTTCTACAGCTGTAAACATCTTCAGACTGTGTCAAAAATATTTATTATAAATTATGTTCTACAAGTTTTCACCATTTTTATTTGTTGTTGTTAGTTGCTATTGAGTCAAGTCCATCTCATACCCGATCCTATATACAATAGAACAAAACAATACCCGGCACTGTGCCAGGGGCAGGATCTTTTGTAACCTTAAGTGCATTGTTGCAGGCACTGTGTCAATCCATCTAGTTGCGAATCTTCCTTTTTTTCATTGACCTGCCACTCTCCCAAACATGATATTCTTCTCCAGGGATTGGCCCCTCCTGACAACGTCCAAAATATGGCAGACACAGTCTAGCCATCCTTGCTTCCACGGAACACTCTAGTTGTCCTTCTTCTAGGATAGATCTCTTGGTTCTTTTGGAAGTCCACGGTATGTTCAATATTCATCTCTAGCAGCATAATTCAAGAGCATCAATTCTTCTACTGTCTCCCTTATTCATCGTCCAGCTTTCATAATCATAAGATGCAACTGAAAATACCATGGCACGAGTCAGGCTCACCTTTGTCTTCAGTGTGAGGAATTTACTTTTCAACACTTTCAAGAGGTCTTTTGCAATAACGTTTCCCAATGCTATGTGTCTTTTGATTTCTTGGCTCCTGCTTGTGTGGGTGTTGATTGTTGAACCAAGTGGAGCAAAATCTTGGACAGCCTCAATCTTTTCTCCATTTATCATGATGTTGTTTACTGACCCAGTTGTAAGGATTTTTGTTTTCTTGATGTTGAGGTGCAATCCATACTGAAGGCTGTGTTCTTTGATCTTCATCAGTAAATGTTTCAAATCCTCTTTACTTTCAGCAAAGTTGTGTCATCTGCATAATACAGGTTGTTAATGAGTCTTCTTCTGATCCTTATGTGACATTCTTCATGAAGTCCAGTTTGTCAGATGATTTGCTCAGCATAGAGATGAAGAGATATATTGAAAGGATATAGCCCTGATGTACAGCTTTTTTGAATTTACACCAGGCAATGTTTCCTTGTTCTGTTCAAATGATTGCCCCCTGGTCCATGTACAGATTCCTTTTGAGTACAATTAGCTACTCTGGTATTCCCAGTTTTTGCAATATTATCTATGATTTATTGTGATCCACACAGTCAAATGCATTTATATAGCCAAGAAAACATAAATAGACATCTTTCTCGTATTCTCTGCTTTTGGCTAATATCCTTCTGACATCAGCAATCATGTCCCTGATTCCATGTCCTCTCTTCTAAATCTGGCTTGATTTTCTGGCAGTGCTGTGTCTATATTCTGGTATGGTCACTTTTGAATGATTTTTAGCAAAATTCTACTTGCATGAAATATTAACAGTATTGTTCAATAATTTCTGCATTTTGTTGGATCCGCTTTCTTGGGAATAGGCACAAATATGGATGCCTTTCAGTCAGTTGGCCAGGTCACTGTTTTTCAAATCTCTTTGCATAGGCAAGTGAATATCTCCAGTGCTGCATCTGTTTGTTGAAACATCTCGGTTGATATTCCATCAGTTCCTAGAGCTTTGTGTTTCACCACTTCTGTCAAGGCAGCTTCCACTTCTTCCTTCAGCACATTGGTTCCTGATTGTATGCAATCTCTTAAAATGTTTGGTCATCCACCAATTCTGTTTGGTATAATGACTCTGTGTATTCCTTCCATCTTTTGAATTTCCTGTGTCACTTAATATTTTGCCTGTAGAACCCTTCACTCTTGCTTGAATTTTTTTCTTCAATTCTTTAAGCTTGAGAAAAACAGAACATGTTCTTCCTTTTTGGTTTTCTAGCTCCAGCTCTTTGCACATGCCATTTTTTAGAAAGATAAAAATAATGGATAATATGATTGAAATACCATGCTCTTTTAATAGAATTATGAACATATGCACATTTCCCACATACCATTGTGCTGAACTCTGTGTGGATTACTTTTAAACCTTACGGTCATTATGATGCCCATCATCATTATCCAGTTCATAGCTGAGGAAACAGATTTGAAGAGCTTAAGTAACTTGTTCAAAATCAGCCAGGCAATACATGGCAGAGACAGGATTTGAATCCACGCAGTCAGACTTCAGACACCACGTTCTTAGCTTACACTGTTTTTCCTTATTGCTTTCTCTAAATTTTTTTTTTTTCCTGAAATACAAGGGATTAAATTTAGGGCCTCACACATGGAGGGCAGTCACTCTACCACTGAGCTGCACCTCTAGGCCCTCTCTCTTTTTTTTTTTTTTATTTTGAGTCAGGGTCTTGTTAAGTTGTACAGGCTGCCTCTGGCTTTGAACTCAAGACCCTTCTGCCTCAGCCACAGTGTATGCCATGGGGCACTGCTATTTCTCTAAATATTTTTGATAAGACATGCATAAAAACTTATGGAGAAAACAAAGAAAAATGGCTAATTCAGCAAGCCTGGGTCGTGCCTGCTGTCAATCTAGTCATGTTCTGGTAGCCATGCTGCCTGTCCTGGGTGGGCTAATGGTTCTGTACTGACTTAAGAACACATTCAAGGATGCCAGCCTAACGGTGCTCGCAGCAGTTGACCTGGGGAAGCTGGAGACACATTTGCCCTTCTCAAACCACTTTTGACATACTTTTTAAATGGTCCACTTCACAAAGACTTTATTGAAGTCCTTACACTCTCTGTGCATACAGAGAGGTACACCTTGACACATTTCAAACCAAGCTGCAGAACATTGTCAACACCCTGGGCTTCCCAAGTCACTCTCCCCTCCGGGAAAACCCCTAGCCTGACTGGGGAAGCACAGATTAATTTTGCCTGTTTTTGTGCATCATTGAAAAATAAAAGTGAGAGGCTGGGACAGTGCATGCTCCTGGCTGTGAGGATTCTCCAGCTCAGCCTTATGTTTGTGTGATTCATTGATGTGAAGTTGGTTGTCTGTCCAAGGTATAAGTGTCCCAGTTTGCTCATCCCATCCTGGGGTTGATGGCCATGTGTGTAGAGCTGTGGTTTGGAACTGGAATGTCCCCCAAAGGCCCATCTGTTAAAGGCTTAGTCCTGAGCTTGGCGTGATTGGGAGGTGTGGAAATTTTGAGAGGTCGGGGAGAGATGGAGGAAGTGAGGTCATTGGAAGCATGGTTTGGAAGGGGATTGGGGGACTCCCGTCCTTTCTGGTTGGTCTTGTTTTCATTTCCTGGCCATGCTATGAGCAGGTTTGCTCCTCCATGCACTTTCACCATGATGTGCTGCCACAGCCCCAAAGCAGCAGGGCCAACTGACCATGGACTGAACCCTCCCAAACTCAGCCAGACCTTTTCTCTTTGTAAGTTGATTATCTCAGGTAGTTGTTAAAGTGTCAGAAAACTGTCTAACATGTTCCTTCTAGGAAGGCTCTTATAAACAGTGCTGCTGTGAACATATGTTGTTGTTGTTAGGTGCCGTCCAGTCAGTGTCCAACTCATAGCGACACTACATACAACAGATGAAACACTATTGTTGTGCTTCTCTGCTATTCATAGGGTTTTCAATGGCTGATTATTTTTGGGAGTGGGCTGCCAGGTCCTTCTTCCAAGCCCACAGCACCTGGTGTTCCCAGGTGGTCTCCCATCCAAGTACTAACCAGACCTGACCCTGCTTAGCTTCAGAGATCTGATAGGATCAGATGCCACAGTGATATGGCTGCAGACATGAACATATGGGTATGTGCATTTCTGTTGGTTATATGCCAAGAAATAAATTACGGGGTGAAGGGAGTTTGCTTTTATATTGCTTTTAAAAATTGAAGAAAAAGATCACCAAAATGAGGGAAATATTTGGTTATTTTCCTTTTTAAGTTGAAATTGTTCCATTTTGGGCAGCCTCTTCTAGTTTTTAGTCCATTGGGCAGACCCTAGTCTTTTATATCTTCCTTGCATCCTGGGGTGACATGCTGTTCCAGATGTCTCTGTAAATTTCTGCCTCAGACCTAAAGTCATTCATTCCTCCAAGAAACATTGTTTTGGTGTGTGTATCTGTGAGAGGGAAATATTTCAAGACCCTCATCTGGACTCCAGATTATAATGGTCATTATCATTACTACTGAGTTCTTCAGGGTTTTTGGTCCTTCATAGTGGACAGAGCTAAGATCAAGACATATGAGCCTTAGTCAGCTTCCCATCACTATAACAAAATACTTGAGATGATTAATTTTAAGTAGAAAAGTTTTATTATGGCTCAGAGTTTTGGAGGTTCCAGTCCAAGATCAGGTGACTTGTTGGTTTGGGCTTCTGGTGAGGGTTCTGGTTGACAATGGCAGGGAGCATATGGTGGAACAAACTGTTCATCTCATGGCCAAAAAGCAAAGAGAGAAAGAGGAAGGGGCCTGGCCCCCATAGTCCCCATTAGGGGTACCCCTGATGGCCTCCCACTGTGGCCCACCTCCTTAAAGTTCCACTACCTCCCAATAGTGCCACCCTGGGCACTATCCAAACATCCAAACTAGCCATATATATACCATATATTCTTAAATCCAACCTGCACCTGAATCTAATCTTGCCCAGGCCCGCAGCGCTGTTCAACAGGGACTTAGAGTAGGGGGCGAATGAATGAGAGAGAGACAAGAGACACGAAGAACGAGAGCAAGACAGGCTGTCTGATCAAGTTCCAAAGTCTTTAATTTTTTGCTGTAGCTTATATACACATGGGAGGGGGAGGTACCAAAATGTTACAAGGGTCAGGGACTTTCCGTTCTTCCTTTAACTCTGACAACCACTATCCGGTGGTAATCTCAGCTCAAAGGTCACAATGCCCTGTGACTCAACATCTGCTATTTCCTGTGACTCAACAATCCGCTATTTCCTGTGACTCAACATCCGCTATTTCCTGTGACTCAACATCCGCTATTTTCACCACATCCTGCACTTTTCCATCAGGGTATCTTGTAAAAGGTTACTTATAGCCTTGGCTCCAGGCATAATCTACACTGTTGCATTGTATTGTTTTTACATGTACAGTGGTGGCATCATTTCCCCAAACCAGCTCTTGATTACCAATCTAATCTGTATGAGATACAAATCTGCATCTGATTTTTCAGCCTTCTAAAACTGTTGACTCCATGTGTCTGTCAGCTTGTCATTCTGTGGGGGCTTGTTTGTTGATGTAATGCTGAAAATTATTCCACCTATATTTCAGATACCAACAAGGGCACCCATGGTAGACAAGTTTCAGACTAAGCTTCCAGACTAAGATAGACTAGGGAGAAGGACCCAGCAGCCCACACTGAAACAGTTAGCCATTGAAGACCCTACAAATAACTGTCAGGTACAGTGCTGGAAAACAAGCCCCCCAGGCTGGAGGGCATTCAAGAAAGAACTGGGAAAGCGTTGCTTTCTCAAAGTAGAGGTGACCCTAATAATGGGGACAGAGTAAAGCCCCTGAGACCTCTTTTTGCTGATGTGGCATGACTCAAAATGGGAATAACAGTGTCTGCAAACAATGGCTAAAAGATTAAAAAGATCATGTACATGCCATAGTATTGAGTAGTGTTTTGTTCTGTTGTACTTAGGGTTGCCATGAGCTGGATCTGACTTGATGGTACCAAACAACAACAAACAAAACCATTGAAGGGTGCAGATTAGATATGAAAATATACTCTGTGTGTGTGTGTGTGTGTGTGTGTGTGTGTGTGTGTGTGTGTGTGTGTGTGTTTGTATTTACAGTTAGTTTCTGCTTAGTTCATTCTGGTAGCTCCAATTGAAATTGAAGTTTATAGGTTTTGGGGGCTGAAGTTTTAGCTCAGTTGGTAGAGAGCTTGCTGAGCATGCACTGAGGCCCTGGGATTCTATCCCCAGCATTGCAGAAACAAAATAAAATAACGCAGGAAAGATTACAGGCATTTGCTTAATCTCTTCTCCTCATCTCTTTCACACTAAGAATCCTGATTCTCATGGACACAGGTGATGATAGAATTAAAGTATCTCACAGTCACTTATTTGGTACATTATACACAGTCAACAATACTAATTTTACCACTGCCAACATTGCTCCAAACAATTGTTTTATGCACATGCCATCCTCATTCTCCTTTATTTTTTTGGTGGTACTTGGGAGTTTAACCCAGGACCTTGCACATACTTTGCAAGTGCTCTACCACTAGGCTGCACCCCCAACCTATTTTTTATTTTTTTTATATTGAGACAGGACCTCAATAAATTACACAGGCTGCCTCTGGCCTTGGACCTGTGATCTTCCTGCCTTTCCCTCCTGAGTTGTTAGGATTACAGGCATGAGCCACTGCACTGGCTCTCCTGTTTGTTTGTTTTTTAAACTAACTACACTTTTTTTTCCCCGCCAGTACTGGGATGTTGAGCCTAGGGCCTCACAGATACTTTTTGCAAGTGTTCAGTCACTGGGCTGTACCCCCAGCTCATTTTTTACTTTGTGTTTTGAGATAGGGTCTTGCTAAATTATACAGGCTGCCTCTGGCCTCAAACTTGCAATCCTCTCTCTTCTGCTTCCCAAGCTGCTGGAATTAAAAGCGTCTACCACTGAGCCCAGCTTTAACTAGACACGTTTAATAGCCCTTTTATATTTACAGGAGAACATAGTTTGCATTTGCTTCCTTTTCTGCACAGTTTCCTGTATTAACATTTTGCATTTGGTATGATATATTTACTACAACTGATGAAGTAATGTTGTTATTGTCAGGTGCCATTGAGTTAGGTCTGACTCATATCGACCATATGTACCACAGAATGAGACACTAGCCTACACTGTGCCATGCCTGGAACTATTGTCAGTGCTTCTCTGCTATTCATAGGATTTTCTTTTTCCTTTTTTAAAGAAAAATTTTATTGGAAATTTTTAATGTACAACTTAATGGGTTTCATTATGACATTTCCATATATGCATTTCATTGTACATAGCTCACATAACTTCCCCTTTACCCTCTCATGACACTCCTCCCCTATCCCCAATCTCCCCTTCATAGGGTGTTCAATGGCTGATTGTTTTAGGAGTGGGCTGCCAGGTCCTTCTCCCAAGCCTACAGCACCTAGTGTTCCCAGGTGATCTCCCATCCAAGGACTAACCAGGCCCAATTCTGCTTAGCTTCTGAGCTCAGAAAGGATCAGAAACTAGGGTGGTATGTCTGTAATTTGTTGTTAGGTGCTGTCAAGTCGGTGTCCAACTCATAGCAACCTTACATACAACAGGTAAAACACTGTTGTTAGTGCTTCTCTGCTATTCATATGGTTTTCAATGGCTGATTGCTTTTTGGGAGTGGGTTGCCCGGTCCTTCTCCCAAACCTCCAGCACCTGGTGTTCCCAGGCATTCTCCCATCCAAGTACTAACCAGGCCCAACCCTGCCTAGCTTCCAAGATCTGATGGGACTGGGTGCCACAGTGGAACGGTTGCAGGCGCATGTCTGTAGAGGAAGAAGTATTAATACATTGTTATTAACTAAAATCCCTAGTTAAATCTTTTTTGGTTTTTTTTTAGACATCATGAAATGGCATACATGTGATAAGTTATGGGTGCTACCAATGACATACTTGGATGAATTTGGGAAGCCAAATAGTGTCAGCAATAATCAATTTTTTCTTTGGGATCAGCTTTTTAGGTGTTCTCTCTACTTACTACTTCTGAAACTATGGGGAAGTTACTTCTCAGGGCCTCCTTTTTCTCCTCTGAATCTGGGGGTAGGACTGTTATGAGAAATAGGCAAGTTAATATAGTTCTCAGACTTGTGCCAGCCACATTGAAAGCCTTTGGTAGACATTTGTTATTAGTGTTATTATACTAGCATAGCTCATGGTATAGTGGGCATGTATAAATATTAGTTCTTCCTTCTCTCTTTTACTCATTTTACAGAATAAAATAATTAACTTCAATCTTTCATTTTAAAAATGAGAAATTTGTACTTCAGACAGATCCAGTGATTTTTCTCAGGCTGTCACGGCATTACAATGTGGGTGTCACACAGCTAGGAACTGTGTTTTCTTTGCTTTAAGTAAATTTATGTAACTGTCATATTTTATTCAAGATAGAAAGCATTTCCCATGCAGGTTTATGTGATTTTTGTTATGATAGGAATTTCTACTGTTTTTAAAGAGTACTCCAGCCAGATGTGGATATTTTCCCAGTTTGGAAAGAGTACGCTCAGGAGTTTGAATCGCATACCCTGGGTGCAGGCTCAGTTCTGATTCTACTGGTCTGTGGAACCCTAGTAAAATAACTTGACCACGCTGGGCTGCAGTTTTCCTATCTGTAAATTGAGGAGGATAAGTTATTTGATTTCAAGGTGCTGTGGTTTGAATGTGTCCCATAAAATTCATGTATTGGAAGCTTTATCACTAAATTAACCATGGGCGCTTGTGACTGAGTCATGAAGGTAATGCCTTCAGGAAAGATGAATGCCAGTCTTGTGAACATGTTGGTTATTATGAGAACGGTTATTATAAAAGTGAATTTGGGCCTCTCTTCTCTTGCTCTTGCTTTTTCTTGCCTTTCCACTTTCTGCCACAGGTTGGTACGTTCGCCAGGTATGGGTAGACCCCTTGACCGTAGACTTGCCAGCCTCAAGAACTATAAGAAATAAATAACTTTTCATTATAAATTACCTAGTAAAGCTGATCATGTAATTCAATCTGAGACTGAAGGCCTGAGAACCAGAGGAGGGGTAGATGTCCCAGAATGTAAAGGCCCAAGAACCAGAAGCTCTGATATCCAAGGGCAGGAGAAGATGGGTGTTCAGTTCCAGAAGAAAGAATTCACCCTTCCTCTGCCTTTTTGTTCTGTTCTGGCCCTCAAAAAAATTGAATGTTGCCCAGTCTCACCTACATGGGTGAGAATGGATCTTCTTTACTCAGTGTCCTGATTCAAATGGTGTTCTCTTTGGGAAATGTGGTACTTCATAGATAAACCTATAAATAATGATTTACCAGCTACCTAGGCATCCCTTAGCCCAGTCAAACTGACCCATGAAGTTCATCTCGTTCTGTATTGTAGTGTTTTATTTGTTCCCTGTTAGGACAGAATAAGCTCTTTGGGGACCACAGCTGTCTCTCCCTCATATTCCATCCCTGTCATGGCAAGTAAGGTCAGTGTAGTCCAAAGTAATAATCTACTGAATTTTATTAATACTGTCCTGCTAAAACCTAGATCGGAGTTAATGACTGCATGTCTTAAATGATGGACTATACTCTTTAATTCTCCATGGCATCTTAGGAAATAGTTGTCTTTATATATTTTCCTCAAGGAAATATCTACAAAAATGATGTATTTGGACAGTAATGATATGGGCTTCATATTTTTAATAAATCAAAGCCTTGGGTCTGTCACTCAAAGTTCATTGGACTCAAAGCCTCCAAGTTAGTGACCAGGTTAAGGAAGGGTCTCAATACAAGAGATTTCTCTGCGCTTAGGGATAGACAGAAGTATCACTTCTTTTTTTTTAAACAATTGTTATATGTGATAAATTGCTTTCTTGTGTGAAGGAGGAGTTACTTGTGATGAACTATTTGTAAATAGTACAATTTAGCCAAGTAACCAATTATTTTGAAAATTTCCTACAAAAGAATTTCCACCCCTTCACAGCAATTAGTTGTGAAATTAAAAAAAAATACTTTCATACCACAGTGATTTGTTTAAGTTTTAAATTATGAACAAAAATTTAAAAAATTTTTACTATTCTGGATGTGTTGATGAATATGATATTTATGTTATATCCTGGCATCAAACATTTTATTGTCTGTCTTCATTTTAATATATTTTCAGAACATGCATACGTAAGAAGATCTAGATCTGAATTTTACTACCCAGGGTGAAATAATTTCAGCCAGGCGACACGGGCAGGCATTTTAATCACTCCTCATGGAGACACAAAAGTAAAATTGGTCAGCATCGGCGCTGACATCTAGCCCATATCTACAATTCTGTGTAATCTCCAAATCAGGGTTATTTAAACCTGATGTGCCTGATGAGCCAAAATGGAAAAGCCATTTGGACCATCCTGTCTATTAAGTTCTAATTAATTCATCGTAGTCTGCAGCCTCTTGTGGGTTTGAATTAATATGGCGGCCTCAGTGCACAACTCCAAAGGGTACTGCTATTCACAAGGTAATCCGTGGAATTGTGCAGAATTTGAATGGTGTCTCCTGGAGTTGTAAAACAAGACAGCCCTCTTTTAATATCTGGGGAGGTGTATTGTTCTTCCAGAATGTTACATTCATACCACAAGAGACGTCATTTCTGATGATACCAGTGCTGTTCCAGTTGCTTCCATTCAGAGTGCAGAGTCTATGAAATGAGCTAGTGGTTGCATACAGTTTTTGTGACCAACGTCACAGAATCTTTCATTTAGAACCTAAAAATGGCCAGTTCTTACCAGTGACAAGATTTCAAAATGTTTCAATTTCTATAATACATTTTACATTTTTGAGCCTTGAATTCCTTTTCCTTTGCTGGATGTAAATGTCATTTTGTTAAACTAAGGCTCTCCCCTCATCTCTAAATCGCTATCGAAGGAATAATTTCCTTCCTGATTTGCCCAGTGGAAAGCTGTAGAGACAATTTCCAGTGAGCCGCATATTTGTGATATATGGGTTTATTTTGAAAATAAGTCTACGCTGTCATCTTAGGTGCACTGCTTATTTTTCCTATTCTCATGCTGTCTACTTTTATGTTGAAGAAGGGAAAACATTGAAGTTTTGAAAATAGTATCTGCTTTCATAGATTATCTGGAAATGATTCTTTTTCTAGGAGTTTAGTTTTAGTTTTGGTTTTTCTGAATTTGCTTCATTAAAATATTGGTTGGCCTCCACGGAAGGTGGTTTGGCACCTTCCTTGCATTACATCTCTGTGCTCAGATAAGCCCAGGACTGATTCTGTAATCCCTGTGTCTGGATGTCCTCCATTGCCAGTTCCTGAATGGTGTCCCCTCTACCCAAAGCATCTCTTCATATGTCATCCATTAGTAAGTGGCATCTCCTTCTGACTTACCATGATCTTTTTAGGTCCTCTTCTCTGGAGTCAATGAATGTTTCATACCACCATTGGAGGTTGTTGGTGCACGTTCCATGTTCCCTAAATTGGGTGATGATTTGGGAGCAGTACATGTAAGCTAAGAGTGTCTCAGGCTAACCAGGAAGGATGGTCAATGCTACTTCTAAGAGGTTCTGAGATATCTGAAGTAGAGAGGATAGATTGGCATTCTGAGTGTGATCAGTAAATATCCAGGCAATAAGTGCCTGAAATGAGTTCTTGATATTCTGGTGAAATTATTGAATCAACCAGTTCCTTTCTGAGCACTTCTTGCTCATCTCCTTCTTGACCAAGACAATAAGCAATTATAAATCATATGCATGGTGCCGGTCATCTCCTGCTGCTTCCACAATTCCCCAAATGCTTCCTTCACACTCTTCATTTGGGATTGATCCAGTGTTCCAGTGTTCACCCACAAAGCACTGTTTGCTTTTTATTTTTTTTGGAAACAAGGTCTTTTCTCTGTAGCGCATGCTAGCCTCAAACTCACAATCCTCATGCCTCAGCCTCCTAAGCACTGGGATTGCTTGCATGCACCACCACACCCAGACCAAATAACATTCTTAAAGAGGCTGGACAGGGAATGATAGGGCGTTTAATGTGTAACTTGTGTATGGCAACACATTTTCATAGTCATTTTTAGTTGAATTTTGAAATGGATTCTATACTAAAAATGCTGGGCAAAACATAGTTGGGTATTGCTGTAGGAATTTTGGTAGTGCTTTGTTCTTAGTGTTTTGTTGGAACCTATTCTTGACAATTTATGGTTAGCGGGATCCTTAGAGTGTGTTATTAACACAGTGGAAAGCCTACCCATGTGTGATTATGGTCAGCTAGTAACCAGGAGGAGGTCAGGGGGTGCAGCCTGTTTCCATTTCTTGGGCATGTTGACTAGGGTGGCTTTTGTACTCTACAATAACCCATTCTATTTTGATAGACCTTTTCTTCCCTTCTTTTGTAACAGCACAGTTGCCTACCGAGACTCACAATGAACCAACTATTCCCAAGTGCAAGGGAGTGGCTGGTTGTATCAATAGTCGGCTGCTACTTGGTCTGTTCCTGTGCTATGCTTTCTGGGTTTCTCTTGATTCTGTCCAACTTAACTGCCTTCCCTGCAGACCCAGCCCGCAGTCCTTTGTTGCCCTAAATATTTTTCTCAAAGCTCTTTTATTAACTTTTTGTTTCCTGCTGTAATTTTTCTCTCTCTTACCTACTTTGGCTTGTAGCTCTATAACAATAGTGAGAAAGAAAAATGCATTCGAGTGGTATGATCAGGTGAAGCAAAAAATTATATTATTAAATAACCCTCCCCACACACAACTTTCCAACTTTGTCATTTTCTGTCCTGCAGAGTGTTTATTGGAAGGACATGCTGAAATGAATGAAAAGAACTAGCTTCCCCTAATTAAATCTGTCACTGTGAACTTTGCTCTTCATTAAAAAGAGCAAAATTCTTTCTTTCTAATTAGTTGCTTGTGGTATCTTAGGAGAAATGAAGGCACGAGATGGAAGGATTATCAGTTTTCTGTGATTGAGTTCTGTGACATTCAGATGCCAGTGTGAGAGATTGCTAATTGTCTGCTAGTTTTAATTTACCCCAACTTTCTTGGCAGTAAACCCCCTCACTTTTAGCTGTTGGTGATCACCTGGAAAGCCACCCTTATTGCTAGGCATCTCTGTATTACTGAATTTTGATTAATTGCCTGTAAGTGGGAAATACCACGTGCAACTTCTTGGAATTGTCCTTAAGGAAGAAGCCTTCTTTTTTCTTTCCGTCTTCCTGAAGAGAATATAGACATGACAGCTGACCCTTCTTGGACTCTGAGGTATATCTTAGTAGTTTGGGTCCTTATAACAAAACAACCTTAGATTAGGTGGTTTAAGTAACAGAAATACATTCTTCACAGTTTCAAACCTGGATGTCTATGACAATGGTGGCAACAGATTTAGTGTCTGGTGAGGGCCCTTTTCTTGGTTTGCAGATGGTCACCTTCCAGCCTCACATGAAGAGAAAGAGATGATACCCATCACGCTTCTAATCCTGTTCATGAGGGCTCCACCCTCATGACCTGATTATCACCTAATTACTACCCAATGGCTTTACCTGCAAATACCTTCCCATGGGAGATTAGGGCTTCAACACGTGATGGTGGGGAGACGTAAGCATTCGGTCCAAGCACATTAAGTATGACTGAGCAACGGGATCCCAGGGATCCCTGGACCGACTGTGTGTGCACATGCAAGCGAGAGGTTTCTGCTTTGTGTAATCCTTGTTATTTGTTGTCGACTTACACGAATCTGACTGTAATCTTAACTGATTTGTCTGAGTCTATTTAATCTTGCTGGGTACAAGGAAATTTTTTGAGTTTTTTTTTGTGTGTGTGTGTCAAACTGTGTACCTCAGAAAGAGGAATGCTTTACTTAGTGGACGAGAAAATCTTAACTCTTACAAATAAAAATGTATGAGGCTTTCTGAAGCATCTGAAATCTGAAACATCATGTGGGGAACGACCATCCTAATTCTACTTAGAAACCGGAAGAAATAATCTAATCAAGATCAAAATCCAGTCAAGGTAGACAAATGATGAGGCCACACAGAGGGACTTTGTCGGCTGTTTTGCATTACTACAGCAAAATACTTGACACAGGCTACTTAGGAAGTAAACAGAGTTTCATTTCATCTCATGGTTCTGGAGGTTCAAGTCCAAGACTGGACCACCCCATCCCCTTGGGCCTTGGCTGGAAGTTGCACATTATGGTGGGATGGAGTGCTGGAGTGAGTGCTCACATCTCCCAGGAAGCAGAGAGAGAGGGGAGGGGAGGAGACCAGGACCCACAGTCCCCTTCCATCGCCTGTCCCCAGTGACCTCAAAACCTCCCACTAGGCCTCCTAAAGGTCCACAGCAGCTCCCAGTACCACTACCCTGAGGACCAAGGCTTTGCATATGGACCTGCGGGGACGCTCATCAGACCAAAGCAAGGTCCTAATGCAAAATAATTTGACATGCAATCTTCCTAATTGCTCCTGTGGTCAAAGTCAAGGAAAGAAAGTCTCAGGCTAAAAAAGGCAAAGAGATCTGACAACTCTGTGCAATGTGGATTCTGAATTGGATCCTTTCTCATAAAAGAAACGATTGGGGTGTTTCTTGGATGGGGGCTGAGGGTTGGATGGGCGTAATATATCCAGTTAACATGTTTTATTTTGATGGTTATATTATGGTTACATAGAAGAATGTTTTTGTTTGTAGGAAGTGTACTCTAAAATTCATAGGACATCAGGCCAGCAGCTTGATCTCAGAGGTTCAGACCAGGAAAACAGGCCCTTGTATTATATTTTGAATTTTTCTGTAACTGTGATTGTGTTAAAAAAACATGTAAAAGTATGGTCAGGAGTGAAACATAATCATTGTCTTAAAGAATGCTGGGATCCAACACTGAACCCTTTTTGAAAAATATTTTTGTCTTATTATCTGTTTTACAAAAAAAATCCCTACTGCATTAAAATGAATGCGATTATAGAAAGAATTTTGAATCGGTTTCTTATAAAAATGTGTATATGTATTTGTGTGTGTGTATATATGGGCATATGTATGTATGTATGTAAAGTTTTAGAGCCCAAAGTGAAGGGGAGATCTCTTTTTTCCACCTCTCTTTCTATTATTTTTGTGGATCTATGTATTTTCTTTCTTTATAGTGAAAGAAACCATTCTTTAGCAAATCTAATCTTGTTGAGCAGATTAAACTTCCATAATAATGTTTGAAACTGGCAGGCAATCTGCATTTCAAATCAGTGCTTTGAAATGTCAACCAAAATATGTTTAGAGGAAATTATGGAGGGGTCTTACTCTGATCCTCTGGGAGTGTGAAGAATTATTTCTGGATGGATGATGGACCTAGATGAGGTAACACCCTGCTGGCCGTCTGTTGGATGATGTTCCTGTTTTATATGATGGTTTTTAAAGCACAGACAAGGTCTTTGTGCTTCTCTACTTTCTTGGCTGATTATTCTGTGTGGTACATCATTGAGATACATGGCCCAGGTAAGGCCAGCTGACCAGGTCACCAAACAAAGCTAACTGGCCCTTGTAATCTTTGATCCTATGACATTAATCTCATTAGCTCTAACTTGCTGTGCTAATTGCACCATTAACTGCATGATTCCTTCTTCATTTAGTTTAACATTTAGCAGATAATGTTATATGAATCTCTGCTTCTATTTTGAGTAGTACCACTTGACCCTGTGAAAATAACTGAGTACTTTACCTAGTTGGGGCATAAGTACAATTTGGATTTCCCAACTGTGATTTGTTTGTTTTTTCTTTTTACAGTCTCCTTATCCCATATCACACAACTCGTCCTCAGCCACAACAAGCTAACAAGTAAGTTAACTTTCTTTTTTGTTATATAGTGTTTCACAACCTTATTGTACTACTGATCCTGTTGTTTCCTTTAAATAAGCCAATGAGGAATGGTAATTTGGGGAAACCTACAGTTTATTAAGGTGACAGCTTAAGATATATGAGCATGTTCTCTTGTGTATTTTGTACTTGACTTTGAGGATTCTTTCCTGTGATGTGCATAAACCACAGAGAGAAAGTAACACTGTCTATAACTGGTTCCATTCAAGGATGGTAAATGCTCTGGTGACTGGAACTGTGTGGCTGCTGCTTGACATTTCATAACAAAACCTTATCAAAAAATATTGAGCTCAGTGTGGTGGCAGGTGCCTGCAGTCCCAGCAACTCAGGAGGTTGAGGCAGGAGGATTGAGAAAGCTCAGGTGTTAGAGACCAGTCTGGGCAACATAACCAGACCTTTTCTTTAAAACAATATAGAAAAAAACAAACAAAAATATTAGAATAAGAGTCCTTGTTTTCACCTGTACTTCCTCTTCCAGGGGGAAAGATTTAACTGTTGAACATGCTTTTTCTTCCTTGCTTGGTTGTGTGTGTGTGTGTGTGTGTGTGTGTGTGTGTGTGTGTGTGTGTGTGTATACCACAAAATTGAATAAATAGCATATATTTGCAAGTGCATTTTTTTCAATTTTTGTTATGGGTTTGTCCCACCCCTTCAAAAAATTCTCTTGGACATCACTAGCATTTTGGTATGGTAAACATACAGTAGAATTAATATCTGTTTTAATAAGTACATCTTATGTGAATAAAGGGCCATTTTATTCTTAGTGCTCAGACTTTAAAGATTTTAATGACAGGGACCCACTGTCCTTCCTCATCCCTAATTGACTGTCACTTCTTTGCGCTTGCCATATTTCCTGCAGACTTGACTGATTTTCTAATCATGTGGCAAGAATTTGTTAGGGAGCTTTCTGAGCCCAATGAAGTTGAGCAGAATGTCATGTTGAGGGATTCGTGTTGCGAATTTATGTGTGTATGTGCAGTGTATATAGCTTGAAGCGATGTCACAGAGCTGTTGATTACTGAGAATTAAGAATGTCAGTGAAGGAGGGCCCCTGGTGTGTGGGAAACAGACAGATTAACTCCTCTTGAGGCAATGTGCATATTTGCAAGGCAAAAGCAGAGGGGCGCAATTGTCATGTTTAAGCGGCAGTGGCCACAGAAGCTGAAAGTGAGACTCCTGGGTCTTGTGTGGTCATTGTTATAGCAGTTACTATGTTGCTAGTTCCATTGGTTTTTAAGCAAATTGGCTATTATCCGTGGAGACCAGTTCTGAGGGATTTTGTAGTATCTCTTGAAGAGTAAATCACAGGGCCTTTACATTCCCCAACACTTTGGGAGAAGAAATTCTTGACCACCTTCTTTCCGCAGTTCATAAATTACTGCTTAATCTCTAAATTTATCATAGATCTTCCCTGTGTTATAGAAAATCAGTTTACATTTAAGCAAGAAAGCCAAACCTGCTTTATCCCTATTATTTCATTCATTGATCTGGCCCTAGGAAAAAAGAGTTAAATAGTTGTTGTTTATTTCTTTTACATGTATGCAAAGGTAGAAATCTCAGAAATCAGCTGGGTGTGGTAGCTCATGCCTGTAATCCCAGTGACCTGGGAGGAGTCCTGCCTCCAGGAAGATGTCAGAGGCAGCTGGCATAATTTAGCAAGACCCTGTCTCAAGATAAATAAAAGAAAATGAGCTGTGGGTATAGCCCAGTGTGGTAGCGCACTTGCAAAGGATGTGCAAGGCCCTGGGTTCAACCACCAAGTACTGCAAAAAAGAAATCTCAGGAATCAATGGATCAGTTTCTTTCTCCAGGTATAATATTAGATACACTTAGAAAGGCATAAATAAGGATTCCATTGTGTTGACAGTTAAAGAGGTTGACCATAGAAGAATCCAAGTTTGCATTTCTCCTCTTCACTGTTTTTGTTTTTTCTGTTTTTCCCCTCTGTACTGGAGACACTCTTGACCTAATCCTGTAACCACTAATTAATCGTCTTGGTAAATTCCATTTCAAACCATCTAGTAGTGTCAGTGACATCTGATCTGTTCCACTAAGGTCAAATTAGCATCTTTTACTATTTTTCTGACATTTAAATGAATGACTTTGCTATGGTTTTTCAAGTGTTTATAGTAAATATGTCCATTTGATGGAAATATAAATATGCATTAAGTGTAAGTGGCGGAGCACACTCTCCTGTCACTTTTTATTCTAATCAGTGTCTTTCACTTTCCATTGTTCTTAATAGGGACTGGCTGACAACCCAACATTAGAACCATTGGGACTCAAAAGCTAAACCCCTCAGCACCTGCTTTTATCTAACGAAAGTATTTATGTTTTTCTCTTGCTATGCCTCTTACACCACTCTGACATTTCCACTTGCTTGCTTACGGAATAAATGACTGGCTTACTCAAACTGGGACCTTTTTGGGGGACACTGTTCAACTCCATTTACTTGAATTAACATCTTCAGGGGCATCTGATCAGTGTAGCCCTGGGTCGATGTCCCTTTTCTTGCTGCTGGTTTTGATCTTGGCAGATCCACTCACGGTAATACGAGTGAGCCCATGAGGAAGCTGAGCGGGGGTTGTATCATCTGAAACTGTCCCAAGATTTTGGGAGCAGAAATTCTTGAGTGTTCTGTACCTACATAAAGATATTTCAAAATCATTCAGGCAGTCACTGTTAGAGCTTCATCATTATTATAGTGAAGGGTTTAAATGTAACTTGGGGTTCTGGGGCAGAGTTTGGTGAAGTCAGTGGGAGAATTAACGCCGCCAGGAACTTTCTCAGATATGTACATGTTCATGATGAGTTAAGGAGATGGGAAGAAGAAGAGCAAGTGGATCTTTATCTTCTGTCTTTCTGCTCTGATTGGGCAGGCGTGGGCTGGGAACCCAAAAGGGGTTCTTTTTGGCCTGATGGGTAGAGTGTTTGAGGGTATAGATGTATGTATGTGTGTATGTTGTGAACAGAGCCCGGGCGCTGTGCATGCTAGGCAAGTGCTCTACCACTGAGCTACACCTCCAGCCTGTCTTTAAGCTTTTTTGAAAGCAGGGACTGTTTTTCACTTTTTCACTCTGGTTTAATGTCTGCTCCTGAGCAAATACTGGCTTTCCAGTAATTACCTGTGTAAACCCATCATGGTTGCTCCAAGGAGGCAGGTTGGTGACAGGAGAGGTGAGTAAGGAAACAGTGGCCTTTAGGGGAGTGAAGACTGTAGGCCTTGATGGTTTCTTGGGCAGTCACTGATAGAGGGATTTGGGAAGACCTGGATTCCACAGACTCCAGCATCTTGCTCTTCCAGTGCTCATTTCAAATGTGCTTGGCTGTAAGCCCCCACAGAAACATCACGTTCTAGAAATGGATGTCTACCCTGTCTTTATGATCAAAGGGGTCCTTTCCTAGTTGAGGAAAGATGAGGTGTGATGGTGTTAAGGTACCCCAAAGCATCCACATCTGGGGAAACCTGGGATCATGTCCACCCATTTTTTTCTACTCAGCAGCTGTCCTGGGTGTACATTTGTTCCCATAGAGTCTTATTTACTTCTTTACTTCTCTGGGTCTCCCTGGTGGCTGGGTCTATTCCTCTTTCACTTAAAACTACCTTTATGTAGTTAACTCTCCAAATGTCTTACTGACTTCTCACACAAAGTAACCATATTATAAGTTTCTGGAGGTCAGAAATCCTCTTATACTCATTTTGCATCCCCCTCCCCCACAAAAGTACTCAAAGCTTGTTGAACATGAAGTAGGCACTGAGTTAATACTGGTTGATAAATGAATTGATTAGGTGACAAGCTGTGCTGAGCCTGAGCGGGCTGAGATGATATTCCCAAGGGTCTGCTTGTTCAGAGAGAAAGGGACTTAGTGATTATTCCGAAGGCTGTCTTCCTGTGTCTCTTTGCCCAGCCCTTCCTGAAGCCCCTTGCTTTTGTGGTCCCTTTTGAGTCAGTGTTAACTCCGAGTCTTTCAGTCAGGTCCTTAATCTGATCCCTGGATTTTATGGTGTCTGGGGGGTTTAAGCTTTGAAAATGTTTTTCGCCTGTTTTCATCCTTTGAATTTCTTTGAAGACAACCATGATAAGAATTGTCCACTAGAGGTCACTGTTGAGACATGCATTTCCTTACCCCCTCCTCCCTGCCCCCCATCTTATACCTAAAGATTAGAAATCAACTTTGTGTTGTCTTGTCAGAGGAAGATTTTTTGGTTTCGTTTTTGCTTTTGTTTTTATTTGTTATTATTATTATTTTTTTGGCCAGCTCTTCATTTTGGCTCTGTACCACAGGGCATGTTGCTATTGCCATTCACATAATACAGTTTTATCACTTATAGATCTTTATACAGAAGTATATTGTTTTTTTGTTTGGGTCTAAAAATTAAAGTATATATTTAGTTTTATGTAATTCTTGTGTTTATTATGACTACTTTCTTGAGTTAGAGAACGTCATCATTTTCTAGTACTTTTGGTTTTTTTTTTTTTTTTGTATTGGGGAGTTGAACTCAGGGCCTTGCATGTGCTGGGCAAGTGCTCTACCACTGAGCTGCACCTGAGCCTGTTTTTAATTTTTTTTTTCTAATTTTGATACAGGCTCTCACTTAGTTGTGCAGGGTGCTTCTAGCCTCTAGGTTGTTATCATCCTCTCTCAGCCTCCTGAGTCACTTGGATTACAGGCATGCACCACAGTCTCCAGCTTCAATATCTTTAAATTGGGAGAAATGTACTGCTTTCTAAAGTATTTTGTTTTAGGTATGTATGAGATTTTCTTTACCTGTGGAAGGAAGTTTAAAATACATATGTATGTAAATGGGCGTTAATTAAAAAACAATCAGGAAACTATTCATTTCCTACACATTTATACTGATTCTTATACGACTGTCATTGTATAAGGAAGAATACAATGCATTATATTCTCCATCAGTAAAAAAACAATGGGCATTAATTTTTTAAACATGAAGGTTTTCTTCATTCTTAAACTATTCCTGTAGCAGCTATATACAAATATTGCAAGCACCTTAAATAGGATAACAGTACTTTTTATTTTATGACCCATGCTTGTTGAGGCTTAAGCACTTATTTTGTGCAATAAATACACGTGGTATCCTTTTGCTCTGTGCATACACTGAACAGCCACACATTTATGGGATTCAAAAGTGTGGGTCTCTGAATTAAATTGTTTGGTTTTATGTTTTGAACTTTCAACTGTCATGTAGAACTGGTTAGCTGTGACCGTATTTTGTTATTTAGTGTATTGGAAATGGTTAGGCAGGTAGTAAACCTAAGTTTATGGCAAAACATGAGGTTCCTTTTTTTTAAAAAAACTTTTTCCTATTATAGCTTATGTATGAGTTTAAATTCATAGTGAGCAAGAAAATACTAGAACATTTTCTTTAGTGATTTCATTAATTTTGTTACCAAGGATAATGTTCTATGTATACAAACGAGTTAGTGCTTAGGATATCAACCATCAGTCCTATCATAAGTGAATTAAGCATGTTGACATGAAAATAGTGTATTCTCAAAATATGCAGATCCAATTATAATGAAGAAAATGAAGAAGGTTTTTAGAACATGTGATAAATTGAAACCCTTACCTACAGACATAATAGATTGTTGGGATGAATGAGAAAAATTAACTGTCTGGATTCATAAGAATGACCTTCACTGCTCTTTCAAGACCTTGCCATTCCTGAGTCTCCAGTTATTCCCTCTTTCATAGATTATTTGTCATCCCTTATTCAAAAGTTCCTGGTCCTGGCTTATATGAAATTAAACCATGAGGTGGAATGTGAAAAATTAATCATCTCTGTGTCATGAATTTATCTTGTGACAATATCAAAACAACTTGCTGTTTGCATTTTAACAGTGCACAAATGTATTTATAATACAGAGGCTTTGATCAATAGCTTATTTTTTTAATTAGTGCACATTTATCAGTTTTACTGTGCCATCATTTGAAAGATTAGAGTTGAAAAAGTATGTACATGGTATTTTTGAGTCTGATAGCTATTAATTAAACAATACATATCTGTTGGGCCTGATTACTACCTGTCATTCAAAAGCATAGCACCTACAAGTGAGGTGCTGTGCGGTGTGCCTGGAATCCCAGCAACTCGGGAGGCTGGTCCTGATAACTTTTCAGGTTACCTTGAAAAGTTGCCTGCAGCTGGCTGTCCTGTCCACTGTCATTTTTGGCAATAGTAAGTAGGCACATGAGGTCATGGTGTGAGCCAGTTGGCACAGTGGTGCCCCTCTAGTACATGGCAAGGCCAGTGGGTGCAGTGGGAGCAGCTTGCTCCCTCTGGTGTCCCACCTTCACCTGACAGACTGTGGTAGTTCTGATTTTTTTGTTGCTGGCTTCACCAACCCAAATCTCCCCATTCTAGAATCCCTTTTCCAGGGGGCCTGCTTGCTCCATGCTTGCTAAAGTGCAGTGTATTAGTCCTCCCACAGTATCTTTCAAACGGGATGATGTCAGTCCTGACAACTTGAGGATAGTGGCAGGCTATGGAGAAGATAAGATGGAGTCAGGTGCGCCTGTCACTTTCCACATCATTACTAGTCAACTTTGGGGGACTGAACTCGGAAAGGGTTTCTTTTGCTATTTACAGTTGAATGCCTGTCAAACGGAACTGACCTACTAGCAAAATAATGTATATGGTATAGCCTAATGTTCCCAGCACTGTGATGAACAAAACAAGCTGAGATTAAAAGAAGCATGAGAGAAATAAGCAATCAAGAGACTAGGTGCACTGAACGTGAGATGTGTGAGGCTGCGGCTGGCAGAATGCAGTGGACGTTTACCGTCAAGTGGATTAATAAGTACAGTCTGAAGTAACAGGAAGTGTAGGATATTAAATATATAAGGCAGTAACACAGTTCTTTATTATCATTATGAAGTATTATGTGGTACATCATTTATGTGCCGTACTTTTTCTTTTTTCTTTTTCTTTTCATTTCTTTTTTTCTTTCTTTCTTTCTTTCTTTTCTTTTTTTTTTTTTTGCAGTACTATTGGGTTGAAACATTTGCCTGCAGCTGTAGCCCTGTGGCATCCGATCCCATCAGATCTCGGAAGCTAAGCAGGGTCGGGCTTCGTTAGTACCTGGATGGGAGACCGCCTGGGAACACCAAGTGCTGTAGGCTTGGGAGAAGGACCTGGCAAACCCCTCTCAAAAATCAATCTGCCATTGAAAACCCTATGAACAGCAGAGAAACACTGACAATAGTGTTTCCCTGGTTGTACAGAGGGTCGCTATGAGTCGGATACTGACTCGACGGCACCTAACAACAACAATTGGGTTGAAACAGACTGGGGTTTAGCTCAGTTGGTACAGCACTGCTCTGCACTTTCTGAGGACCCAGGTTCAATCCCCAGCACCACAGAAGTGGGAGAACATGTGGAAGTCCACTCTTAAAAACAATCTTGAAACAATCAGCCATTGAAAACTCTGAGGGTTGCTGTAAGTTGCACCCAACTCAATGCCACCTAACAACAACATGAATCCGATTGAATCCAGGGTTTTGCATATGCTAGGCAAATGCTCTACCACAAGTGCTCTACCATGGAGCTATACCCCCAACCTCTTTTAGTGTTTCTTATTTTTGAGACAACATCTTGCTAAATTATACAGATTGCCTCAAACTCTTGATCCTCGCACCTCAGCCTCCCGAGTTGCTGGGATTCCAGGCACACCCCACAGCACCTCACTTGTAGGTGCTATGCTTTTGAATGACAGGTAGTGAAGTAGGTTTGTCTACACCAGCATCACCACAAACATGTGACTGTGTTAGGCTATGCTAGGATGTTACAAGGGCTAGGATTTAGCTCAGTTGGTAGAACGTAGCTCTGCAGTATCTGAGGTCCTGGGTTCAATTCACAGCACCACAAAAATGGGAGAAGGATGTGGCAATCCACTCTCCAGGCAATCCCAAAACAATCAGCCATTGAAAACCCCATAAGAGTCTCTATGAGTCAGACCCAACTCGATGGCACCTAGTAACAACAGGATGTTACAATGGCTTTTGTCATCACTAGGCTATAGGAATATTTTCTTTTTAGCTCTTCACAGATTTTAGATTATAGATTATAACTAATCTCTGGCACCTCTGTCATATGCAATGCAGTGTTGGCTGGAATGTTATATGGCTCATGATTGTACATAAATTTTGTGATGGCTGTCTCTCTTCTAAATAATGTGAGAGGCGTGTGTGTGTGTGTGTGTGTGTGTGTGTGTGTGTCCTAAGAAGTCCAATACTTGGGTACACACCTTTGTTTAGAGCATTTTGTCTTAGCTTTTCTTAAGTCACTGACTTTTTTTTTAAAACAATAGAATGAAAACTGTGGCCATGATCCTTAGAGGAATCATGTAGTGGTTAAAATTTCAATGGGTTTGTGGCTCTTGTTAAGTATATCCGTGAATTCTTTAGAGGTCCGTGTATCTCAGGTTTGGAAGTCCCCGTAGTAGATGAGAGAAAGTGCACACACTAGTATGTTTGCAGTGTGGGTATATTGATGGTATTTCTTAAGGAAATTTCCCAGAAATTTATCCAAAACTTTAAAAAGATGATCTTTTTTACAATATAGATAAGGTGTATTAAAAGGTAGTACACCTTTAAGGAATAATCACAGGGAAAACTGAGGCACCTGGAGAAGCTTAGCTAAGACTGGAAAAACTCAGGTTCCTGGGTGAATTGGCATAAGGACATGTCTGTTCCCCAGGGGAAGGCAAAGTCAGAGCAAACTGGAGAGTCAAGCAGGCTTTTAGAGGGACCTGCGGAGAAGCTGGTGGACCTGAGAGAAGGAAGAGGTAGTCACATTGTTCCTGGAGAGAGAAGAGCAGAGCGGAGGATGAGGAGCAGGAAGAAGGGAAGAAATGAAGGAGAAGCAAAAAAAAAAAAAAAAAAAAGATGATTTTTTAAATAGAATGTGTAACTTTGTTCTTTTTCTTTTTCTTCCTTTTTTTCTTTTTGCAGTGCTGGGGATGGGCTCCTGGGCCTTGCACACACTAGGCCAGTGCTGTACCACTTAACTACCTCCCCAGCTCAAAAACATTCTTGATGGCTTTTGAAAAGCGTTCATATGTGCCACCTTAATTATTTGCTTAAATTTACATTTTAAAAATAGCTTGTAGTCTTGTAACCTTTGAGCTTGAGTACAATATATATATATATACCCATATCTTAACTCTAATAGCATCCCGGAGGATGTTTTTCCATTTCATTTTTCCTTTCTCTTTGTCACTCAGCCGAGTAGGACAAAATCATTCTGCTATGACTGACTGCCAGTTAACAAACCTGTTGACCTCATTTTCTGCTACTTGGACCTCTTGTTTAATTATTTTTGCTGTTTCTTTAGCTTTTCCCCCACCTATATTGTCGACAACATAAATTCTTTGTTCTTATTTTCGTATCAGAAATTCTTCTCTCTCTGAATCAACTTTCTGAGATGATTTCTCATCCTTGCTACAAAGCTCCCCTTTCCATCCAACTGACCCAACAACTGTGTGGACAATAAATGAGAAAGAACCTCACTGTCTGTTGGACCAGGGAGACAGCACCCCACAACTTCAGTGTGAAATGAAGGAGAAAAACCAGCTAACATTTAGAGCTCCTGTCTGGTATCAGGTGGTGGAAATAGACTGAAAGTGATCAGAATAGTAGGAGGAGGAAGGTGCTGGGACTTCCCAGTGCCTCCCTGACCTCAGTGGGGCCATTTCCTCTGCTGCCCCTATAAGTGATCTGTGTGTGCAGTTTAACTGTCTGAGGCAGGTAAATCTTAGAACTCCACAGACCAAGCATTTCTCTGGGCCTGGATCTTTGCTCGTTCAAATAGAAGACCAGGGAGGATATGCAAGGTTAGAAGGCAGAGTTGTTATAGTCAGAGGGAGGCTATCAAAGCTACTGCGTGGGTTGTGTGGATTTTTCTGTCTCTGCACATCTTCCCTCACTTCCCCTCCTTCCCTCATCAAATTACCCTTTTCCTGAGCATCTAGACATATGGTCAGATAGGAAGAGACACAGCCCTGTGTGGCCTGTCACTGAAGTAGTTGTTAGTTGTAAAAGAAGACAAACTATTGGCAAAGTATGCTGTGTGTATGTGTGAAAATTTGGCTTATTCACTGTGTGCCTCTTAATCTTAATCACATAAAATGTATGTGTATTTACATGCTATATTACATATGGGCTGGGATTTAGCTCAGTTGGTAGAGCACTGCACTGCAGTCTCTGAGGTCCCCAATTCGATTCCCAGCACCACAAAATGGGAGAAGAACCTGGCAATCCACTCCCAAGGCAATCCGGAAACAGTCAGCCATTGAAAACCCTATGAGGGTCACTATGAGTCGGATACCGACTCGAGGGCACCTAACAACAACAACAATATTACATATGGTTGTTGTTGTTGTTGTTGTTGTTAGGTGCTGTCGAGTCGGTATCCGACTCATAGCGACCCTCATAGGGGTTTTCCATGGCTGTTTCGGGATTGCCTTGGGAGTGGATTGCCAGGTCCTTCTCCCATTTTTGTGGTGCTGGGAATCGAACTCGGGACCTCAGAGACTGCAGTGCAGTGCTCTACCAACTGAGCTAAATCCCTTTGTGGTGCTGGGAATCTAACTCAGGACCTCAGAGACTGCAGTGCAGTGCTCTACCAACTGAGCTAAATCCCTTTGTGGTGCTGGGAATCTAACTCAGGACCTCAGAGACTGCAGTGCAGTGCTCTACCAACTGAGCTAAATCCCAGCCCCATTACATATGGTACATAATAAGTAATACACATGAAAGAGGCTAAGTACTTAACAGCTCTATTGATAACATTGAACTTGCCCTCTCCATTGATTGAGGATTTTGTGTTTTCAGATTCCCCCCTCGCTCCTCTCAGTGCTTCAGAAGTTCTTAGGCACTTGTCCTTGCTGGGCCTCTGTCCTTCTCCCTACCTTCCACTAGATGACACTTTTTCCCTCGGCCATCGAACACCATTTCCTTTCCTCTTGGGGCTTCTTATCCCACCCAACTCGAAATTAGAGCTATTTATTGGTGAATCTCTGTGCTGGTGGCGAAACATCAGTCCCGGAGTGTAATTTTGAGGGTACACTCCTATGGGAACTCGCGATTTAGAAGTCCTCCTGAAGATGGCCCGGACAATCCCTTCGTTCTCTGTGGGAAGTTAATGAAAGATTCAGGCATTGACTGATTTCTTTATCCTCAGAAGAGGAGAGATCTATGCTTCTGGGCTTTTCAGGAGACCTGCTTGGTTATACATACACACTTCTTAGAGCTCGGAGACATAGATTTTTTGCATGTTTGTTTTTCTATTCTAAAATTGGCCTTATTGCTTGTTTGTACCATTTTCCCCTAATTTTTGTATAATTAATTAATTCTCATTACTGTCACTCAGAAAGTGAAACCATTTTTGTAGTTGTTGTTTGTTTTGCAGTGGTGAAATCAGGGATATTTTTGGCTACTAAAATTACTTGAGCTGCAGAGTATAAAGGAAGTACATGAATGGACATACTTTGCATGTACTTCTGGGTATGGGTGTCAGTAAATACTTGTTAATTAACCAAAAATAGCATTACCATTGTTAATATTGATAATATTTGAGGGAATGCTGGCCTTTATTTAAGTGGATACTTAGATATTTGGGGATTTTATTTTTACCTTGAGGAAGATATAGAAACTTATAAATGAGAATTTGCTTCAGTGTTTCATAAACTTTATGTTTTTAAATCACCTATAACTAGTGTAATTCACTGCTCTAATGGCCACTTTGGGGGAAATCCCATAAAATTCCTGAAGCCAATTATGATTAGTATACTTTTGAACTTCAAACTCTTATGGTAATATATAATTAGTTCATTATCCACCTTGTATTTTTTGGCCAGAAAACAAGGGTAATTAATCACTATAAGTACAAATGACCTTTCTTGCATATAAAATTCTGAAGAGCATAATTATTTGTGTGCAAGAATACAGATCTTGCTTTGCATGGAATCATTAACATGGCATTGAGGACTATGATTCTTAATTTGCGGGAAGAATTGACGTGTACATAATTAGTCTAGACATCGTCTCTGTGGTGTGAATAGGCTGTTTTCCAGCTATTGTAGCTGAGGATTAAAAGGCCTGTGATTTTCATGTAGACCAGGAATGCCCTAAGTCATATTTCATGTGGTTTCTGTTAATTTGGCAGCTTTTCACCTTGCCTTATCCAGGCCACAAGGGGACAATTGTTATCCAGTGTTGTATATGTCAAATAGTGGAACAAAGAAATGTTGGCTTTCACTATTTTCACTTAGATGATTGTTTCCTTCACTGTATCTATATTTATCTCTCTCTATCTCTGTGTCTATATATCCTCCACGTGTCTGTCAGCTTGTCATGCTGTGGGGGTTTGCGTGTTGCTGTGATGCTGAAAGCTTTGCCACTGGTATCTCAGATACCAGCAGGGCCACCCATGGTAGACAGGTTTCAGCTGAGCTTCCAGACTAAGATAGATTAGGCAGAAGAACATGACAGCCCACTCCCGAAACAATTAGCCATTGAAAACTCTATGAATAGCAGAGAAACACTGTCAAATATAGTGCTGGAAAATGAGCCCCCAAGGCTGGAAGGCATTCAAGAAACCACTGGGGAAGAGTTGCCTCCTCAGAATAGAGGCAACCTTAATGATGGGAATGGAGTAAAGCCCCTGGGACCTCCTTTTGCTGATGTGACATGACTGAAAATGAGAAGAAACATAGTGGATGCAACAGTGGGCTCAAACATAAAAAGATCATGTACATGGCACAATATTGGGTAGTGTTTCCTTCTGTTGTATTTATGGTTGTTATGAGTCAGATCCAACTCGATGGCACCTAACAACAGCAACAAAATATATGTAGAGAGAACAACTATATATGAGAGACCAACCATGCATTTTCATGTATTTTCATGTTTTTGGTAATATTTTTAGAAATCTTAATGTAATAGTGTAACTTAAGATAATTTGATATCCTTAACTATCCTTTATCCTTTTCTGGTTAAAAAAAAAAAGACAGTAAGAACATGAAGTATAAAGTTATGATCAGGCATTTTCATTTGTTATGGCTACAAAAAAGTCTCTTATTTTTACCATAAACCTGTCACATTTTAGAAGCAGTGCCATTTGCTCTATTTCACTGTGATTCCTTCTGTGATCTTGTTGGGGACTGGTTGACCCAAGAGTGGGCAGCACTTTTGCATCCCTGGAAATGGGCATGGGACAGTGTGCTCCCCTGTGCCACAGGGAGTGAGGTGAACATCCCAGGCCGCCTGCTCTGGTAGCCCTCTGCATGGGCAGCTGCTCCAGATCACTCTCTTCTTGCCCCTGTGGGAATTCCCTCTCCATCCCAGGCTTCTCACGAAGGAGGCTGAGGCAGAACCATGAACCCACGTGTTTTTCCAAGAGTCACAAGGGCCGAGTCTCCTGGGTTTTGTGTTCTTGCCTGGCCAGAGCCTTGCAGTCACCACAGCTCAAAGAGCTCCTAGTGCTTCTGCAAAAATAGCGAGGCAGAGTGTAGCTTGCTGCTCCCTGGCATCTGGTGGAGGTGGTGGGGAGCGGTCACCCCGGATCTCATGCCTGTGCTTCTCGCAAAAACCCACATGTGTTCTGAGCAGCTTCTGGCCTCCTGGCAGCGTAGGTGTGAGCACAGTGCATGGTCGATTATTGCCCTTCTGGAGCTGCAGAGGACCTGGCTGTCTGTACCAGCCATATGGCCCAAAAGGCCAATGCTTGACCCTCTGACCCTCCCGTGGGCTGCACCCAGGCGGAGCTCCCGTCCTTATGTTTTGTGTGGTGCCTGCTCAGTTCCCAGAGCCTGTCACTCTTCACAGTTTTGTTTCTTTGCCTTGGGGACCAAGATGCTTTTGCCCAGAAAGCTCCCATCTCAGCTGTACCCACCCCAGCTACCACCTTGAAGGCTTCAGACTGGCCATAATGTTTTGGAGGCCAAAGAATAACAAGTGACATCTCTCTATGTGACTATACTTGGTCAGAATGTATTTGCTGCCCAACCACTGTAATTTGGTGGACTAGGAAATTCAGGGCTTTTCTACCCTTGGATGTTGTCCATCTGGCCCAGTACTGATTTCGCCCAGCACCAATCTATGTGGGGAAGCAGAGGCTGACTAGAAATTGCATGATTGTAGCACTCAGGTTGGGGGATCGGCCACCTACCATGTCTTGATTTCGTATTTTTTGTTTCTTTAACTTTTCTTCAGCCATCAGGCTTAATAGAAGTCTTCATTTAGACAAGATTGGTTACTATAATCTAATCAACATCATTGTGTGCAGAAAGGGACATAACACATTGGACTAATGATCTTGTTATCGCCAGTGAATTAAAAGTTCTCTGGGCCATAATATGGTTCCCATACCAACAATTTGAGCTTTCACTGGGAACTTGTGGGAAATGCAGATTCTCAGGCTCCGTCCCAGCCCCACTGAATCAGAAACTCAAGAGTAGCCCATCTGTGTTTTCCTGAGCCCTCTGAGAAGCCTGATGTATGCTCTAGTGCTCTAGAGCAGTGCTGGCTAATAGCACATTCTGTGGTGATGGAAAAACCCAATATGAGACTCACCTCCCTTCCACTGTGGGCAGTGTGACCAAGCAATAGGATTATTAATTTTATGTAATTCTGATTAATCTAGATTTAAACAACTGTATAAGTCATGATGCCTGTAGCCGTACCACTATGGCGTCCAATCCTGTCAGATCTGGCTAGTACATGAATGGGACACCACCTGGGAACACCAGGTGCTGTAGGCTTGGGAGAAGGACTCGGCAACCCACTCCCAAAAAAGTAACAATCAACCATTGAAAACCCTATGAATAGCAG
Organism: Pedetes capensis; assembly: GCA_007922755.1. NCBI lineage: Eukaryota > Metazoa > Chordata > Mammalia > Rodentia > Pedetidae > Pedetes > Pedetes capensis. Next base: position 30,247 of record VMDO01009989.1, on the reverse strand, counting down.
AGAAGCACTAGCAATGGTGTTTTTACCTATTTCACATAGGGTTGCTATGAGTGGGACACCGACTTGATGCCACCTAATAACAATAAGACATGAGTAGCTACTGGATGGGCTGGGATTTAGTTGGTAGAGCACTGTGCTGCAGTCTCTGAGGTCCCAAGTTTGATTCCCAGTACCCCAAAATGGGAGAAGGACGTGGCAACCCACTCCCAAGGCAATACCGAAATAGCCATTGAAAACCCTATGAGGGTCACTATGAGTCAGACTCGACTCAACGGCACCTAACAACAACCACCTACCGGATAGCCCAGCTCCAGAGCAATTTGTTAATGTATGGATGAACTCCTAAAATGTTTGAAAAACAAATCGTTGGTTGTAGAATTATTAATTTTATATCATAGAACAAAATCTTCCAAGGAGGCTATTATTGCTGTAACAGTAGTTGATTTTGATTCTCCTTTGTGCTGAGAGCAGTTTGCTGCTTGCCAGCTAGTTGGGCAAAACCTACTCTTGAGAGTAATACTGATTGAGTAATACTGATTGTGTGAATGCACTTCCGGTATGCAAGGCCAGGTGGCTAATGCTTGCTGAAAATGTTATCGGTGCGGGTGAACACATGTCCTTTTAGCAGTAAAACTGGATCTTGATAACAGAGCCAGGTCAATGGTTTCTTACAGTTGGAGCTTTGGTCCATCCTGTATAAACTGAAGTGGAGGAAGGGAAGTGTCTTGTGAGGCTTCCTCCCTGAGGCAGCCTCTTAAAGTGATGTTAATGAGCCCTTTGGGAACTTTGGGCTTTTTGGAACCTTCTGGACTCTTTGGAGGGATGCTGAATTGTTGAGTGTGGGCTATCACATAAGACAGATTGTTGTTGTTGTTGTTAGGTGCCGTCAAGTCGGTATTCGACTCATAGCGACCCTCATAGGGTTTTCAATGGCTGACTGTTTCTGCATTGCCTTGGGAGTGGATTACCAGGTCCTTCTCCCATTTTTGCGGTGCTGGGAATTGAACTTGGGCCCTCAGAGACTGCAGCGCAGCACTTTACCAACTGAGCTAAATCCCAGCCCAAGACAGATAGAACTCTAAAATAAATGATCAGGTCCTATGATTTTGAAGGAAGAGAAGGTCATGCTGGGTTTATTAGTCTGAATTGTTAGGGATCCCAGGAGATGCGCTGAGTCGTCTCTGGACACAGTTCCTGGGCTAACAAGATCACAGCATTGTTGCCTTTTCCAAAACACCAGTGGAAACCCTGGGCTGAGAGGGTTCCCAGAGGTCACAGGTGTGATCCTGTGGTTGGAGCAGGATGTGACCTTCAGGATCCTGGAGACACCTGAGAGATTAGGACCTTTCTGCCATACCTAGCAACTGAAGTCTCAGAATTAAAGGAACCATCACTGGTGAGACAAAAAATGATACTACATTTTTTGTCACAAGTGAAGTTCTATATGACTGAGCATCCTAATTGGGAGCCCCATTGTTGCATTACTTAAATCCATTATCATTGATTTTTCACAGTCCATCTCTTCTTACAGTCATAAAATGGTAAAAGCAGTGGGAGGAGAGTTTAGAAATGGCTATAAACTGGCCTTCTCATTTTACACTTGAGGAAATGGAGGATCAGAGAAGTTGTGGGCTGAGTAAGGAAACACAGGAAGTGCAAGGCCGAGTTAGGTGGGCCCGAGTCAACCTTGTGATGTCCGGTATATGGTGCCTTTGGTCAGATACCACACCACACCTCCATTTCTTATGTGTGCTCAGCTCTGTGTTGGCTCTAGACCATGTGAGTGCAGCTGGGTTCTTAAGTCAGAAGCTGGTCAGATTAATGAAAAAGGAATGTTTCAGAGTCATAAGGAAGAAGCAGCATTTGAAAATATATTCTTATTATGTGTCATGTAGATATTCTTGCAGAATTCCAGTAAAGGATTTTGATTGGTAAAATACTGCAGGCACCTTTTCACAATAGCTACAATAATTTGTGCTATGTATGCATATGGTTTAGTCATTGCGCACCTAGCATTGTTAACTCTTTGCTTTTACTAGGTAGCTGCGTTGGGATTAGCTTGTTTTCTAAGAACTAGAGCTATTTATTTTGATTCTAATACCCTTTCTTTTGTAACTTTTTCAGTACTGGGGGATTGAACCCAGGATCCTATGCACTCTAAGCAAGTGCTGTATCACTGAGCAGTACTCCCATCCTCATTTTTAAAAATGATGTTTGAAGACAGGGTTTCACCAAGTTGCTCAAGCTGCCTCTGGCCTCAACTCATGGTTTTCCTGCCTCAGCCTCCTGATTCCTTGGGATTACAGACATGCACCACAATGCCTAGCTTGTAACGCTCTTTAAATAGCATGGGTCCCTTACTTTAGGTGAAAAGTACTGCCATGCTAGATCTGAAGTGTGGTGCTGTGATAGAGTAAGCATTCTCTAAATATTGATTGGAACAATGAGTGGTCTCCTGTCCAGACATTTGTGATTGTTAACTTGTTTTGATTTTTACCATGCCTGGGATTAAAAAAAAAAAAATCTGTAGTTAATGAGAATGTTGTTGTTGTTGTTGTTAGGTGCCATCAAGTCATGTCTGACTCCTAGCGATGCTGTTGTACAACAGAATGAAAACTCCCTGACACTGTGCAATGTCCAGCACTATGTCCGTGCTTCTCTGTTATTCATAAGGTTTTCAATGGCAGAATATTAGCTATGTAATATTTTCCCCTTCTGGCTTAGAATCTTAAAACAAAAAAATTCACATGCACACCAAAAGGCTGGTAGAGGTTTGGTAAATTGAATGTGGGGTTATTGTTTGTGTCCACAGAACAAAGTCCTAAATCACATTTAGCATAATTTGTGGTTTTAAGTTGGACCGATTTAGCAAGGAGAGTGAAATAATCTCTCATCCTGTCAAAAAGGCGATACCTTTAGACCAGCATTTAACTGCATTGGCTGAGTAAGTTTGGGGAGGTGGCAGTAATTCTGGCCACATTATTCTTGGTTTGTGGCTAAATTGAGATCATCATTTTCTCCTGGTTTCTCTAACTTTCTTTATTGCTCTCCAAGCTAATCAGATCAGTGTGGCAAAAGGAATTTTAATGGTAGTTAGAGGGACCAGCAGGCAGAGTTAAGTATCTGGGTAGTTGTACTTGGCCATTTTATGGTATGGGGAAGGAACAGGTGACCCAGAATGGACCGTCTGATGATTTTCTTGGCAGGCGTTTATGTAAAGCAAACACCACAATTCATTTGCACAAAAATATACACACCTAAAATGTTCTTTTGCAGCTACATGGTGGAGGCCAGGTTCATATACATTTGTGTTGGTGTCCCAGAGTCATTCTGGCGATAATTTCCAGCTGCCTAGATGATTTTATGAAAATCAGTCCTTTTATATCCAGCCACTTGAGGAGCTAAGGCAAGGCCCAATCACAGGACCAGGGCTCTTGGTCCAGACCAGTTCCTATTCTTCACGGTCCCTCCTTCCAACAAAGGCATTTCTTTTCCCCTTTTACCAAGCCTTCCCTCTAAAAGAAACCGGGTCATTGATGCCTTAGATGTTTTGTGGCGCTGAAAAGGATGACTCAGAATGGTAATGAGCAGTGTGGCTGTCCTCTTTACTTTGTCTCCCTGGGAGTTATCAACTGGTGTTCCTAGCATGGCTGCCTCCCTGAGGATTTCAGATGTAGGTCTGGAATTTTGCACACACCTTTGTAGGGGTCGGAAGCACAGCTTAGAGTTCTGAGTTTGGGACTGAGTGGCAGGTGGGCAGGTTGGCCTCCTCAGCCTTCCTGGAGCAGAAGGAAAGGAGGGAGCAGGTGGGATGGATGGGAAGTGAACTGTACTGATCTGGGACATAACCCACTTGCTTGTGCTGAATGCAAGGGCTGTGTCAATGGTTTTAGCGACCTGGATAATCTGGGTATTAGAGTGTGCATGAACCATAGACAAGGTCCACGGCTTCTACACATATAGGAAGATTGAATAGCAAATGGGATAGGTAAATTACATTCTGTTGAAAGTCATTCTGCTACCAAATTAGAGTTGGACAGTGCCCCTCACTATCCTTTGGGGTGGGGATTGGTTTCAGGAGCTCCTCAGATAACAAAATGCAAGGATGCTCAAGTCCTTTCTATAAAATGGTATAGTATTTGCATACAACTTGCACATCCTCCATGCATTTTAAATCATCTTTAAATTACTTGTAATACCTACCCCATGTAAATGCTGTATAAGTAGTTGTTATACTGCATCATTTAGGAAATAATGACAAGAAAAAAGTCTGCACATATTCAGTACAGCTGCATTTTTCCCCCAAATATTTTCAACCTACAGTTGGTTGAATTCTCAGATGTGAAACCTTCAGACACCAAGGACTGATTGTACTTTTGAGGTAATGATGCCTTTGGCTTTTAAGTTTGTATTTGCTAATATAGATGACTTGGAAGGAGGATCTTTGCAGGTCTCTGGTGGCTTATTTTCAACTTTAATCTGCATACTACTATTCCTAGCATGATATTGAGTTGGCTTTTTGTATTCTATATAATAATGGTGTATTGATCAGGTGCTAATCTGATGTAACCTTTGCGCACTCGCACGTGTGTGTGTGTGTGTGTGTGTGTGTGTATGCACATGTATTGGCCAAGGTACATTACTTCAGAGGCCAAAATCAGAAACTAACTAGGTTGAATATTTTGCCATTTCAGGCTGAGTTTAAATTGTGATTTAGTGCCATTTTAAAGTGTACAGTTCTTTAAATGTGGAACCATTTAAAAAGCTTGAATGTACTCTCACTCAGGAAGGGTTTTAGGGTTTGCTTGCTTTTTTCTGGTAGAGATACAAGGAAACCAAAAGGAACAAAAGCCTGCCCTTATTAGACGTGACAACTAGAAGTATATATACTTTATATTATTCACTTATAGACTGTTTATGGCATAGAAATTCCTTTTGTCCCGTTTTACCTCCTGCTTCCCTCCTCACTGTTCCTCTTATACAAACTATGCCAAGTATTTATCTAATTGTGAAAGATGAAGTATTTCTACTTGGTGAGTTACTACCTACGAGAAACCTAAGTATGACCTATTTGTGTGTTACATGGTCATCTTGGAGTTCCATCTCTTTCATGTGAAAGTAAAACAAAACGTGCTGCTAGGGTCCCTTGCAAGGAACGAGGCTCCTGATTTAATAGCAATTTTGTTCCCAAAGCTGTGCCGCCAAACATAGCAGAACTGAAGAACTTGGAAGTGCTGAACTTCTTTAATAACCAGATCGAGGAGCTGCCCACACAGATCAGCAGCCTTCAAAAACTCAAACACCTAAACCTTGGGTGAGTACTGGCGGAGGACACAAGAAGACAAGGTGAGGAAGAGAGCGGAAGGGGAGCGTGGGGTGCGGGCACGGGAGGGGAGGGAAGCCATGTATGTTACTGCATAGGAGAAGTGGATTCCTAATTTCTTTTTATGTTTGCGGTTTTAAAAAAGGTTTTATTGTTTTAATATTTCCTTTCAGTGGCTTCCATTAGTGCATATCTACTTGAGAGCTAATTGAGAAGCTAATTGTTGGTGTAATAAGGGAGTTTTTTTTACTATAGTTTATTTCCAGTAAAATTTTATTTCAGTTATGTTGACCAAGAAGGGACTTATTTTCATAGCATTAACTGTTCAGACAAGTTATAATATGGCGATTTTTTTCCCTGTCTGTCTTAAGAAGAAATAATTTATAAAGTCCCTTCTTTCCATAGGAAAAGATATATTCTCTTAACACTTTCATTAATTTTTACAGTTCTTTTATGTTGTCCAGAGGTTGTGATCCTATGGTTTTCTTTTTCTTCTCTTTTCTTTTTTCCTTTCCTTTCCTTTCCTTTCCTCTTCTCTTCTCTTTTTCCTTCGTTCCTTCCTGGGGAGTTCAACCCAGTGCCTTGCATTGCACATGCTGGGCAAGTAAGTGCTCCACCAGTGTGCTGCACCTCCAGCCCCTTTCTTATTTTTCATTTTGAGACAGGGACTTGCTGAGTTGCATAGTCCCTGGCCTTGAACTCATGATCCTCCTGCCTCAGCCTCCCGAGTCCCTGTGACTATAGGTGTGCACCACTGTGCTCAGCCCATCTCTGTCTTTGTGGAAAGGTGAAGAGAGGCTGAGGCTGCCCAGCCGAGTAGCAGTGAATAATAATAGCATATCATATTCATGTATTTCTTTGTGGCTTTCAGCATCCTCATGCCAGCTTTTGACCCTCTCCACACCTGTGAGGTAGGGAGGGCAGGCTTTAGTGGTCTTATTTCACAAAGAGGAAAACAAGCCCTTTTGAGGGGTTAAATGAGTTGCTCCTGCTCACCCATGAGGTCAGTGGCTAGTAGGGGTAGAAATCCACTGGTTTGGGGCCATGCATTCTCCATCAGACTCCGCAGATGCCAACTGGAACTTGGGCCTCTGCCTTCCATCTTCACTGTCTGTGGTAGCTATCAGATGACACTGCCTACTCGTGCTTTATTCTCTGTGGAGTAATATACTCATTAGATTGGAGCCGCTGAATGTTCCAGTTAGTGATTTACATGGAGTGGCAATAAAAGATGGCCAAGTATTTATCAGTTTAATAGAAAGTGTTCATGAAAAAAGTCTCATTCCAGAGGCAGTCTGCGAAACTTAGCGAGACTGTGTCTCAAAAAGTAAAAACATGGGCTGAGAGTGCAGCTCAGTGGTCCAGCACTTGCAAAGCATGCAAGCGCGAGGCCCTGGGTTCAACCCCCAGTACCGGAAAAAAAATAATAAATAAAGTCTCATTCGTGAAATGATTGTTAGTTCATTCTTCCCATGGGATGTGTAGTTAGACTTTATTTGGAAGCTCAGTCTGGCTGAGAGACCATCTTTGCAAGATCCACGAGCATTCTTTTCCTAACGCAGAGTTGAAAGGGGGGATCAAGTTCAATTTAAATGAGATGGATTTTCCCTTGCTACTGTGGAGACTGTAACCCCATGCAGCAAAACAGAAAAGAAAGGATCCTGCATTGACGTCTTGATTTTGAAGATTATTAAGTCCTATATTTAATTCTGGGCTGGGATTTATCTCACTTGGTAGAGCCCTTGCTCTGTGAACTCTGAGGCCCTGGGTTCCATCCCCAGTCCTGCAAAAATGGGAGAAGGACCTGGCAGCCCACTCCCAGAACAATCCCGAAATGATTAGCCATTGAAAACTCTATGAATAGCAAAGAAGCACTCATATAGAGCTGGGTATGGCAGTGTCAGGGAATGTTTTGTTCTGTTGTACATAAGGTCTCTGTGAGTTGGACCCAACTTGATGGCACCTAACAACAACCACCACAATATTTAATCCATGTGTAAGAAGCTAAAACTACATGTAGATGCATATGTGCTGTTAATTTGTGTTTACTATTAATTTCTTCATTTGTTAAATGAGTTTTACATATATATTTATATATAATTATACACACACACATACATATTTTTTACATGGCCTGGTGCACAGTAACCAAGATATAACATTATGTATTTTTGCCATCACTGTTTTATTTATGTTTTCATTTATTTCTTGACTACATAAGTGCCTGTTCTACGTCAGGAGACTTGCGAGTAGTGAAGATCAGAGTTTGGAATTCACTGGGTGGGCTTTAAACATGGGGTTAGGGCCTGCTGTAAATGACACAAAGGGTTACAGATATGTTGGAGGTAGTAGAACCACAGTGAAGTAGAGATGAGGAACATGCCAGTCTACAGGTTCTTGGGAGGGTTTGCTCGGGGAGCACTGGAGCCCCTACCTCATGCATATAAAGGGATTTCTCAGACTAACCAGTAGAGAGAAGGCTTCACGGGTTGAGAGAGTGACTTACTGTATGTACATATGTATGTATGTATGTATGTATGTATGTATGTATGTATGTATGTATTTTTGTGGTACTGGGGGAGTTGAGCCAAGGGCCTCATGTTTGCATGCTTTGCAAATGCTGTACCACTGAGCTGCACCCCCAGCCCTTTTTTACTTTTTGTGACAGGATCTTGCTAAATTACGCAGACTGCCTCTGGTCTTGAACTGGCAATCCTCCTGCCCCTGCCTCCCGAGTCACTGGATTAAAAGTGTATGCTACTGCACCCAGCTCTGAGAGTGACTTATTTATTTATTTTTGTTTCTGTGGCACTTAGGGGTTGAACCTTAGGCCTCACACGTACTTTGCAAGTGCTCTTGCACTGAGCTGCACCCCTAGCCCATTTTTTATTTTTTTATCTTGAGAAAGGGTCTCTCACTAAGTTGCACTGGCTGTCTCTAGCCTTGAACTTGGAATACTCCTGCCTCAGCCTCCCAAGTTGCTGCGATTAGTAGTGTGTGCCTCCACGCCTGGCAAGGGTGATATATTTAAAAGCTCAGAGCATCGTGTGTTCCGGGATGTTTTATTGCACATTTATTGGTGTTACTGTTGAGTACAGTATGAGGCAGGGAGTGGTCACATGAGTGGCAAAGCTTGCCAGGCAGCTGTGAATATCTGCTGCTCATTTAATGAGTACTTATTGAGTTCCCAACTAGGTACCAGACATTATTCTAGGTATGTCCGTCTGGCCCTTACAGAGCTCCCAACTGTAAACAAGTAGATGCCATTGATGGCCAGGAGTCAGAAGTGCTAATGAAGGGCCCATGATCTAAATAAGGGAGCTCTGATATTATCCTACTGGCCACTGAGGAGTTTGCACAGCAGAGGAGTGGGTATGAAGTGAGGGCAGATTTTTGTATGGAAGATTAAGGTGGAGAGTGTCAGAGGGAGCTGGATTAGAGGTCAGGTGACCAGTGAGAATCCCAGTTTAATATCCCAGATGAATTAGGCAGTGAAAGTGGAGGCAAGGGAGAGATTTAATATGAAAAATACATAGAAGAAAAAATGGACAAGGCAGTAATGAATGAGATGGGGTGCTACCAAGATTTCTGTGTTGGGCAGCTAAAGTGGAAACACAGATGATTTAAGATTGGGAAGATAATGAGCTGAGGTTTTGTTCAGTTGGGTCTAAAGAACCTTCTGACAGAGTGGTAAACTTTACTGAATGTCTTAGTTGCCTACTTTTTTCTTTGGAGTTGTTTGCATCTTTGGCTATTAGTGTTTTATTGATTGTGCAAGGGTATCTGTATTTACATATGTATAAAATATGATTCTTGGTGATCGGGAAGAAGAGAAGAGAGAGAGCGACCAGAACTGCGGGTCCAGGTGAAAAGTTTGAACAAATTTTTTTAGTGTTTGGGGAAAGGAGTTAAGATGACTTTCAATAAAGAAATTTCTCTCCTCAAATAAATAAATAAATAAATAAATAAATATAAATATAAATTATAATTATATATATATAAAGAATTATACACAATACACAATAAGGCAAGGTTAAGGCAAGTTGTAGAGGACTTCTTAGAGCAAGTAGCCAGAATAAAAATAAATCCTTTGAGACCATAAAGCAAGCATGTTCAACCAGAATTTGCTTTTAAAGTTATATGGTATTTGTTATTTATTATGGTGACCACAAGACCTGAAAGAATTTTAGGCCACCTGCGAAAAAGGTTTTGTTATGTTCTTAATTCCTTAAACCTGCTTCAGGTTATGGAGTTATTTTTCTAGAAATGTTGAGCCATATAGGTTCCACGTTGGTACAGAATTTGAGGGTTCATGGTAGAGCACCAGGTTCAACTATTCTGGTTTAACTTTCCACCTAGTTTATTGTTAGAGCTCATCTTGTTAATGTTTGGTAGTTAATCAAGTGAAATCCTTGACATAAGTGTGCTTCACAAATTGTGAATTCTTAGGAAATCTGAGACATCATTGTCATTATGGTAAATAGTTAAGGAGGTTACTTTTCCTAGTGTAAAATCTATCTGGGACCCCTTCTGCCTGAGAGGTGGAAGTCCACTTTTCTCTTTTGGTTTCTTGGTCTGCTATCAGTCATTTCTTGTGAGGCCTGGGTAGTAGAGGTAGGCAGGATTGTATCTATTATGAGAAGGATCAATGACTAGAATGATTTTTAGTGTCACTATCCCTTCTGCCTTTCAATATCTGTCAACTTGTAATAAAGTTTCTTTTCAATTAACTTTTAAGTATGCTTAAAGAGAACTGCATTAAGAAAAATAGGAATCTTATAAACCACTCTTAGAAAAATAGTGCATGTACTCCTGCATATGTGGAATCTAGATTTGGAAAATGTGTGTGTGTGTGTGTGTGTGTGTGTGTGTGTGTATGCATGCGTGTGTGCGTGTAAGAGTCAGCTAGTGCATTGCTGTGACAGAGAAACAAACTTATGGAAGGGAGTAGTTATTGGAGGCTTGCAGTTAGAGGACCTTTGTCCATAGAGGCAGAGCAGGCATAGAGCAGGTGGCCCATGACTTCCTTATATCTTGCAATGAGGAAGCAGAGAGCAGAGAGAGGGACCAGAACCATGGGTCCAGGTAAAAACATCCAATGGCCAGCCCCAGTGATTCACTTCTACAAAGCTAGATCCTGCCTCCCAAAGATCCTAGTCTCCACAAACAGCACCACCAGCCGGGAACCAGACATTCAAACACATAACCTTGGGGGACATTGCGATGTAAATCATAACACTGTGTGAGACTTGAAAGTAAAAAGGGAACTATTTGGAGGATGAAGGGAACAGTTGGAGTGGGGGAAGAAGCAATAAGAGGGGTAATGAGGGGGTGAATAAGAGCAAAGTACTTGAGATAATTGTATGAAAATGCCAGAATGAAACCCATTATATTGTATGCCAATTGAAAAACTTAAAACATTTAAAAATAAAAATAAAGGTGTTGAAGGAAAGGATAAAAGATAATAATAGAGAAAAATTCCCTTAGATTTCACTGGAGGTGTGTGTATACATACGTGTGTATATTGTAACATTTTTCATCTTAACCATTTTGTAGTATACAATTCAGTAGTGGTATTTTCACATTGTTATGCAACCAATCTGCAGAAATTTCACATCTTTCAAACTTGAAACAATACACATTAAACAACTCCGCATTTCCTTCCCATCAGCCCTTTCCACCATCATCCTGATTGGATACAATTTTGAGTATTAGTAGTTACACAATAGAAAATTGTTTTTCCCCTCCCATTAGAGGGGATAAATGAAATAAAGCAAAAGTTCCCAAAACTACATTGCTTACTATGAATTTTTGAAGTATTATTTCTTTATTCAGAAGGATCTATAGTCAGATGTTTTGTGGTAGTTCAGATTTCTGTCTAAAACTGTACTTGAACTTTACCACTGAAGCAAAAAACAACTAAAATTCTTAACTGTATCACAAACATCGTTTCTCTGACTAAAATTAGTAAACTATGACAAATACTGCATCATCACACATGTGGGTAGAAGAGGTTGAACTCATAGGAGCAGAGAAAAATGGTTGTTAGCAGAGGTCAGGTGGGTGGAGGAGTGGGGAGATGTTAGTCATAGGACACAGAATTTCAATTAGACCAGGATTACGTTCAAGAGATCTATTATGCATCATGGTGACTACAGGTAATAAGAATGTATGGTATACTTGAAAATTGTTAAGAAAGTAGTTTTGCATTGTTTTGTTTTGCTTTTTTTTTTCCATCCTCACCACACACACAAAATAAATATGTGAGAGGACATGTGTTAGATAGTTTGATTTGCCTATTCTGCATTGTGTATGTCTATCAAAACATTATGTGTTACCATTATTACAATTTTTAGTTTTCAATTAAAGTATATAAATATATTCTTGTTCGGTACTGTCGAGTTGGGTGCGACGCATAGCGACCCTATGTACAACAGAATGAGACACTGCTCGACGCTGTGCCATGCCAAGTGCAATGTCAGTGCTTCTCTGCTTCTCATAGGGTTTTCAGTGGCTGATTGTGTCGGGATCATTTTGGGAGTGGGCTGTCAGGTTCTTCTCCCATTTTTTTGGTGCTGGAGATCAAACCCAGGGCCTCAAAGAGCACCGAGCAGCACTCTACCAACTGAGCTAAACCCCAGCCCCATATAAATAAATACAATTAAAAAGATAAAATGGCGTGAAATGAATGTAGAATTCTTGAGCTCTTTTAGGCTTCCTGCCCGTGAAAGAGGATATTTAGTGTAAATTCTCAGTATTCCGTGTAAATACATGTTTTGTGTGTGATGACTTGTTTTTTTTTTCCTTCTACCCATAGCATGAACAGGCTGAACACACTCCCTCGAGGATTTGGGTCTCTCCCAGCTCTAGAGGTCCTGGACTTGACTTACAACAACTTGAACGAACATTCTCTTCCTGGAAACTTCTTCTACCTTAGTAAGAAACTTTTAATTCTATAAATCCCCTTAACATGGCACTTTGCGTTGCAAGAGGGAAATTTATTTGCCTAAGTCCAAGCTCTTAAGAGAAATTATTAGACGTATATATATATTTTTCTTCACATAATCCATTTGAATATTCCTTCATAGGTCAGCAGTATTTATATTTGATATATAGTTATCTGACACCACTAGGCAGAAGTAGACTTAGTAATGTCATATTAACTTTCTGAGAGAGGTTTTGTACCTAAATGAAATGAAGTCTCACGTTTAGCTAGGAAATTGGATGTTCTTTTTTAAGAGTATGCAAAAGAATAAAATAAAATAAAATAAAAAGAAAGAAAAGAAAAGAAAAAGACTCCCAAGTTACTGTTAATTCTTTATAAGGTATTTGCTCAAATGTATTCCAGACAAAAATAACCATTAGTAAACTGGTAACAATTTTTTAAAATTTCTAGCCAAGTATTTGTTTTAAGCCTTTTAATCAATATTCATATGATTATTGACTATTGATTGACTATTGATTATTGAATATTGATTATTGACTGTCCAGTGTAGTCAAACATTAAGAGATTGTTAGGTAAACCGGGCGCAGTGGCGCATGCCTATAATTCCAGCGGGTCGGGAGGCGGAGGCAGGAGGATCGTAAGTTCGAGGCCAGAGCCAGTCTGCGTAATTTAGTGAGACCCTGTCTCAAAAAGTAAAAAATTAGTCTGGGAGGGGGCGTGCAGCTCAGTGGTCCAGCACTTACAAAGCATGCAAGCTCAGGGCCCTGGGTTCAACACCCAGTGCCGCAAAAAAGAAAAAAAAAAAAAGGAGATTATTAGGTATAGATGAAAACATTTTATCCTTTCAAAAATTTCTTACTGCAGGTACTCCTAAAAATTAGGAGAAACTGATGTCCTGGGAGCTCACGAAATATTTAGTAAAAGGTTGCATCCCTTAAATGAATATTCTCCTTTTCCAAACAATGACATCCACAGTGTTCAAAAATTCTGAATTTTCTGGCCTAGGCTCTAAAATCTCATTTTTTACCTCATATACTTTCCCCAACTTTCCCACACACACAAAACCAACTCTAAGATACTTTCTCAGTCCACGGAGGAAATTGTTTTTGTTGTATATTAACATGCAGTTCTGTTGAATTTTAAAACATTGGTGTGTAATTAAATACATGCAAACAAATTTTTAAAAACCACCCGTCTGAGTATACTTCTTGTTTTTGTTGAGGGTAAATAGCTGTTGTAGGATTTTGCCCTTCCGTAGTTTGGGGTCACGTCAACATTATGTAATACTGTGGACAAAATGACTACTGGTATTCTGCGTCATTTAGGGATTTCTGTCTTACTCCATGTCATCATTCTAGCTCCTTTGTCTTCATATATTTTTGTCATTAAGGCAACAGAAGCAAGTTACCGTAATGAGTCTGATTAGGGAAGCAGTGAACTGTGTTCGTCTCTCTCCATCACTGGAAAGCCCTTCCTCTGTCTGTTGATTTCGCTCATTGTTCTGTTTACAGAAGAAAGTTCCGTTCTGACATACTTCTCTTTCTGTGAAAGAGCTCTTTTGCTCCGGGTATTGATGGAAGTGGCACAGTGGTTCACTTTGTTTTATTTTAGGATGCAAATGGAGTAATAAATGTGAATCAGAAGTCATAGAGAAAAATAGCTATCTTTTCTGAAAACGTATTGAAACTATGCCAGAAACTGCTGGTCCTGCCTACAGTTGTTAATTGTGTCAGTCCTCTTGGATATAGATGTTTTCCTGGACACGGCAGCCATACAGTCAGCCAGTAAATCTAAGTTTGACCTGCTTGTTATTATAGTGAGACCTAGGTATGTCACAGGCTTTTCACCGAGCTGGGGTTATTAATCAAAGCTGACTCCCTTGTATTGATCAGACCTCAAATGGTTGGGTTCCATGCCACCCTGTTTATATATTGCTGTTTAATTTGCAGCCACCCTGCGTGCACTCTATCTAAGTGACAACGATTTTGAAGTCCTGCCGCCAGATATTGGGAAGCTCACAAAGTTGCAGATAGTAAGTAATTTATCTAAATTCTTAGAAAATCGATTCACTTCTGCAGCCCTTGTAGGAGTAGAGTCAAGTCAATTTGAGCAGGAGTAAAGTTTGTTTTGCGGGAATGAACCGCTGCTGCTGCTACTGTTTCTTGTTTAGCCAGACACTTGTAAAGAAATTGGCAAGATTGAGTCTTAGAGGAAGAGAGGACATGGAAGGGGACGCGAGGTTCTGTTGAGCACCTCTTTATGAGAAATTGTTTTGACAGCCCCTTGTTTTCTTATATTTAGCTCAGCCTTAGGGATAACGACCTGATCTCGCTGCCAAAGGAAATCGGTGAGCTGACCCAGCTTAAGGAACTCCACATTCAGGGGAACCGCCTGACCGTTCTGCCCCCAGAGCTAGGTAAGGTTGCTGGTGAACGAGCTTAGTTCTGAGTTTAATTAGCAATAATTATCTCCGTGTAGCAATTCTGAATCATCTCTCTGCCTGTTGGCCAACACTCTCCACCCAGGAACCTCATTCTGATTGTTTCAGGACCATTTGCCATTGAATAGCGTCTAGCTGTTACGGACCTGACCTGCTGCAGTGCTGTGTTTGGCAGCTGTAGCAACAGTGTCTCAGCAGCTGCGCTTGAGAAGCGGTCTAGTGCATCTCCCTGCGTGGCATAGTGGGAAGAGCATGGGATTCCAGTCATGGTGCTACTTATGGCACCTCATTTACTAGGTTTTTTTTGGGGGGGTGGGGGGCTCCTGGGGGTTGAACCCAGGGCCTCGCACTTGCATGCTTTGCAAGTGCTATACCACTGAGCTGCACCCCCAGCCCCTTTTTTCTTTTCTTTTCTCTTCTTTTCTCTCTCTCTCTTTCTTTCTTTCTTTCTTTCTTTCTTTCTTTCTTTCTTTCTTTCTTTTTCTTTCTTTTTTTTTTTAATTTTTTGAGACAGCATCTTGCTAAATTACGCAGAATGCCTCTGGTCTTGAACTTGCGATCCTCCTGCCTCTGCTACCTGAGTTGCTGCGATTACAGGCGTGAGCCACTGCCTACGGCTTTACTAGCTTTCTTTAATAACTTTTAGCAAAGCATCAGTCTTACTTTATTATCTCTTTTTTTTTTTTTTTGGCTCCACTGTTATAAAATAGATGAACAATTGTTATGGCTACTTGAAAATGTCTTTTCTAGTCAGGAATTTGATTCTGTCCTAGTCCCTTCTCCAGTGAGAATTATTGAATGTGTCCTCACTGGGAATTCTTTACTCTTCTTCCTGGAAGCTGAATCGCAGTTCTCTATCTAGTTTCTGTGGCCCAGGGTGGGCACCTGGCCTCCCTCGTCAAGAACCTCCCAACCAGCCGTTCTGTCACTGAGCTGATGCTGCCTTTGCGCCAAAGACTCATGAGTTCATTAACGTTTCTTATGCCCCCTCTGTCAATGCATTCCTTCCATCATTTGAACTGCATGGTTCTTAAACTGTGATTATTTCCTTTTCTGTACCAAAATACCATAATTTTTAAGGGAAGAAAATGTGCTGCCTTCAACTCAGGTGGGGCTGGTGATTTTGAAGAGGCCAGCTATTATAAACAAGAATATCAAGTACTAGGAGGGCAGGGGCATTTCCCTGCGAGATCCCCCATGCCATTCATGTGCCTGGCAGATGTTAGATGCTCAAGGAAAGTATACTGCATGAGTTAATGAAATGAGGACCTTGGATAGCAAGATGTTAGGAAGGTTAACTAGCAGAATTTGACTTTTGTCTCTAACCATGCTGTCCAATATGGAAGCCACCAGCCATGTTTCAAATACTCAGTAGCCACAGGTGGCCAGTGGTTTCCCTGTAGGAAATCACAGATAGAGCTCTTCCCTGTCAGCATGGAGTTCCACTGAGAAGCCTGTTCTAAAGGACAAGTGGTCACACGATTTCACGGGATGAATGCAAAGTTTCACCTCTACTTTTTCCAATCCCTTAACTCCTTTCTTGGGGTTAGGAGGCCAGAGGAATTGATCTTACGGTTTTCAGGGCAGCAGAGTTAACTCAGTACCTTCTCTTGATTGAGTTACAAGTAGTAAAGTCTTGCTTTGGGAGGCCAAAGTACAGGATCAAGAAAAGCTTTGTAGCTGGGCATGGTGGTGCACACTTGGGAGGCTGAAGCAGGAGAATCGTGAGTTTGAGACCAGGTTGGGCTACATAGTGAGACTCATCCACTCCCTGCTTCCCAAAGGAAAGCTTTTTAGCAAACAATCAAAACAAAACAAAACCTTTTTTTAAGGCAAAAGAAAGGAAAGATTTTGTGCAGTGATTGCTAACTATAGATGTTAGCGTTAGTAATACTTGGGGAATTTTTGCAGAATACAAATACTTCTTCCCTACCCTACTGAATCAAAACTCCATGTATAAGATGAATTCTTGTGTAATATGACAAAGGTCACTTAATGTTTCTCACATGTGTCTTTGGTTAGTGTGATTAGTAGAAATGGAAAATGTGTATTTGGCTGCTGTTTTATTTCATATTTCAAGCAATATGGCAATGTAGGATATTAAGCAATTATTTTATAAGATAAAAGATTTGTTAGAAATATATCTAGTTAAATCTATGCATGCCTGTTTATATATTTTTAAATCATAACTCCTATTGCTTATTTGTTTAAATACTCTGTGTAGTCGTTTTTGTCTGTTTCTGTTAAGCCTCCAATAACAATTTATATATATTTTTTATTCAGGAGTAGAATAAAACTGAAAGTCTTTCAATCACTTTATTTTTACTAGCCATACCTAGAAATACTTAGTCTTAACATTTGTCTGATAGAGTGTTTTTACTTGGAAGTAAATGCTTAGTTTGAAATATATCATAAAACTCTGAGAGTCTCTATTGCAAATCTAAATTCAAGATGAAGACAATTATTATTTTTCAGCAGCTATTATTTTTAAAGTGAAGAATAATATACTAGATGATAATATAATAATAGCCAGTGTGTATTAAGGCCTTGTGTGCCAAGGTGCTGTTATAAGTTCTTTTCTGCAAATCATCTGTAGTCATGAAAATAGCAAGCAATGTTTTTAGAGGTGGGGAAACTGAGACTTAGGGAGAGTTGGTGACCTGTCAATCAGGACACAGCTAGTGAGTCACAGAGGCAAAATTTGAACTTGACAGTTCTTCTAGGCTCACATTCCTTGCCACTGTGATGGTCTCCCTCCCATTCAGATGTCAATGAGAAGATTCCTAGAAATGCAGTTTCCAAGTTTAAACGAAGGACAGCACCTGCCAACCCCTCCAAGATGGCGGCCGGAGGAGAATTGAGACAGTAGGGACAGCTGCATGGCGGAGTGTCCTGGTGTATGAGCAAGGCTAGAATAATACTTCGAAAAATGCAGCTGAAGTGGCCTCAGCAAAATGCGTTGCTATTCTGCTGTTCCATCCCACACCAGTTACACTGTCCATGTGGTTCTTGCCTCCAAGTGAACGTGCATGACTGTGGAGTGACTTTCATCTGTCTGCACACATGGTGCTGTCTAGAAGCTGCTCCTGGCCGGTGGGTGAGCAGCACTTGTTCCGTTTGTCCCTACAACATCCACGGGCTTCAGCTTTGCCCCTGGGCACATTTTAAAGCATGAATGATGTCTTTCCCCCTGTATTCTTATTTTTACATATCTGCCTAAGCAAGGTAAATGCCCCTGGGATTTCTGTGAAATATCCTTTCAAAATAAACTCAGAGATTATTAACTTGAAACCTTGTTGGGAGACTGTTTCAGCTAAGCAAGGGAATCCAGATGAGTTCTGACTTGTCAGATCTAAGAACATGAAGGAACACAGCAAATTAAAGTCAGGGGCGTGGTTGGGGGTTCAGTATGTAATTCTATTACTTTCCTTTTATTGTGTATCCTCAAACAGCTTACTTTAACCCTATGTCTGGTTTCTGAACAGTGAAAGCCCTAGCTTTCAGGTTGGTCCATGTACCTGTAGAAATACGTATTGGGTTTCTCACTTACCCATTCACTCATTCATTCATTATTCATTCAGCTTTCCTGCTTTAGGCTAGGTTTTGACTTCAAGAAACAGCTTTCCAATAAAGTGCAATTCACCTACTCAACAGGTATTTATTGAGCCCATGCTTTGTATATTTGGTAGAGACTATGAGAGGGGCAGAACAGCCTTTATGGAGGGGATGTTCTGGTGAGGGAGGACCGGAGAGGGTAAGGAAGAAAGGGAGGGTAGGAGATAAGAATGGAGGGAGGGGCTAGTTAGACAGGTAGGTAAATATAATGTGTCACATGGTGTTAAAAAATAAGCATGGACGGAGGTGACAAGCTGGGGGGGAGTTCATCTGAGAAAGCCTTACTCTTACTCATGCCATTTAAGCTGAGGCCTAAAGGAGGGAGGGAGACCTCCACACAGAAGGAACAGCAGGTGCAAAGGTCCTGAGGTGGGTGGTGTGTTGAGGAACAGCAGGAAGAACAGTGAGTAAGCAGGAGAGTTGGGAGAGATGAGATTAGAAGAAAATTGAGGCCTAGTTCACATGGGAACTTCAGGCCATTGTCAGAACTCTGGCTTCACCCTAAGATGACCATCACTGGTGCCTCCATCTTAACCGTCAAAATTTGTGAACTTGTCAACTTACATGGTAAAAAACGATTTTGCTAGTGGGAGTTAGACTCTTGAGACAGGGATCACCAGATGCACCCATTGGTGGCAAGAGAAGGTGTGGTGACAGAAGCTATAGGCTTGAATAATGTGTGGAAGTGGCCATGAGCCAAGGAGTACAGGTGGTCTCCAGACACAGTGGAAGACAAGGACACACATACTTCCCGAAGCCTCGAGAAGGGACGCAGCCTGCCCACACCTTGATTTTAGCTTCATAACGTGCAGTTTCAGACTGGTGAACTCTGAACTGTAAGAGTAGGTTTCTGTTGCTCTAAAGCCACTGCTCATGGTGATTTGTTGTGGCCACAGTAGAAGCTGATACAGGTTGGTGACATCAAAGAGTTGTAGCAAAAGCATGGCATGATCTGCCTTATTTTTCAATGAGGCTCTTTGGCTGCGTTGTTGAAAATAGTATGAAGAGGGTAGAGGGTGAGGATGAGGGAGCGAGTCAGGGAAGGAGACTGTTATAAATATCTTCTTGTTTTTATTGTTGTTGTTAGGTGCTGTCAACTTGGGTCTGACTTGTAGCGACCCTGTGTACAACAGAATGAAAGAGTACCCAACACTGTGCCATGCTCAGTACTATGTCAGTGCCTCTGTGCTATTCATAGGGCTTTCAATGGCTGATTGTTTCAGGTGTGGGCTGCTGGGTCCTTCTCCCAAGCCTACAGCACCCAGTATTCCCAGGTAGTCTCCTGTTCAAGGACTAACCAGGCTCAACCCTGTTACCTTCCAAGATCTGACAGGGTCAGATGCCAAGAAGGTGCCGCTATAGACTCTTAATTATCTAGAGGAGAGCAAATGCTGATTTCCTCCAGGTGGCGGTGATGCTACAAGTTCTGGTCAAATTAGTGATGTTTCAGCTGAGGGGATGAGACAGCCAAGGTACTAGTGGCTAGCAGGATGGAGATGATGATGGGAAGAGAAGAATAGGACAATGGGGAAGAGGAGGAGGGGAGGTAATCAGGAGCTGGGTTTTTGATGTCTTCAGTTTGAGATTCCTTCTGGATATCAAAATGAGAAGGCAGTGGGATATTGGACTCTGGAGTTCAGAAGAGAGGTCTGTGCTGCGGAAAGACTTTTGGCCATCGTTATAAATTCAGCACCACAAATTGAATGAGAACCCTTGGGTGTGAGTGGAGATGTGGAAGGTGAAGCTACAAAGCACTTTGGTTCATAAGCCCTGAAGCCATAGGTGTTGAGAATGTTTATGGATAGTGCTGGCTCCCAGGCTGACTCCCATGGCCAGATTGGGGACTGTGGCTCCCTGTGCTGGCTCAGCAAATAGCTCCTTAGTGTGATATACTTTTGCTTCAAAAGAAAAAATGGGTTCTCCAGTGAGGCAGATTGAGGCTACTTCATTTTTTCTTGGTATCTGCCATTAATTCCCCCAGTGAAGGACAGTGAAATATACATAATGGAAATCTGCTGCTGAGCCTTCTTGAATTCAGAACTCTCCTTTTGGTTAGTATCTTTAGCCGACATCTAGTCTCTCCTAAAATGCAGACCTGTGACTAACTGAAGCTTTACCCCCTTTTCCTTCCCTTTCATATTATTTTCTGAAAGAATTAGTAGAGAATATAAAAGGCCTGCACTTGTAAGAGAGGAAGAGGAAGGCAGCTATTTTAATTAATCGTCCAGTAGGTGGTCAGCCCCAGAATAAACAGCCGAAAGGTGATTTCAGGGAAGCGGCTATACCTGGCAATTGTGAGCAGTGTTCTGTTCCACTCTGGCATTTTTCCACTCTCATATGAAATAATTGCTTTGTGGACTAAGGATGTGAGTTGCACGTTTTTGCATGATTGTCTTTTGTAAGTCTTCTGTGGCTTTGGTGACTTGCTCTTGATTATCATTCTTGGGTTCTTGGATTCTAGACAGTCATGCAACCATCTCTCCTATTGTTGTCACCTAAATATTGCCACTGGAGGAGAAAATCCCATTGCTCAGCTAGGTCTGCAACAGTTCAAGGTGTTTTAGATGCCAGAGCCCTCTTTTTATCATTCTAAGCAGCCTGTGGTCTATAGCTGTACCACTCTGGTGTCTGATCTCCTCTGATCTCGGAAGGTAAGCAGGGTCAAGCTTGGTTAGTCCTTGGGTGGGAGACCACCTGGGAATACTAGGTGCTGTAGGCTTGGGAAAAGGACCTGGGAGCCCTCTCCCAAAACAATCAGCTATTGAAAACCCTATGGATAGCACCACTATGACATAGTGCCAGGCATGGTGCAGTGTCAGGCAGTGTTTTGTTCTGTTGTACATAGGGTCATTATGAGTCGGACTGGCCTCGACGGTACCTAACAACAATAACAAAACAGCCTATGAGGTGTGTGTGTTCAGTGCTCTACATGCCTGAGGTGAGCTGGCTCAGTGTCCCACTGTATGTGTTGTGACAGTAACATGTTTTATTGCAGTAACTGTGAAGCGCATATGTAGTCTTTCTACCATACTTGTGAAGGGTGAAGATAAATACAGTCCCAGAACAAGTGATGTCATGGATTGAGAATTTCCTCCCAGTTGTCTCTTGAATGAACAGAATTAAGAAAATATACCCATGCTTTAATCTAATTTTTTTTCTGGAATCTCTCTTAATCATTTTCTTGTGAACATTAAGAAGCTAAGGAGAAATGTTTTCTTTCTTGAAATTGGCAAGAAGAAAATACAGTAGTCTCTGTTTAGTTGATTAAGTCCCTGATTACAAACATCTTACTCACATTCTCTCGTGTTGTTGTCACTTTGTCAACTGCTTCGTACCTTTTTTTTGGTCCAGAGGTTTGAAACACTTTTAAACATGAACGATAGAATATAGAGTTTAATTGTTTGGTGTGTCATCACTGGACTTGGGTTTGAATCTCACTATCCCAGTTCCTTGCTCTGGAATTTTGGACAGGATATTTTACCTTCTATACCTGAAGTAAAATGAGAGTAATAATAGTCCCTACTTTATGGTGGTGCTATGAAGATTAAGAGGGTAATCCACATCAAACTTTAGCCTTGTCTCAGGTGCTCAATAAGTGGTAGGTAAATGGACATACACACACACAGAGAAACCCATGTACACACACACATACCCTTGGTAGATTATTATACTATTAACCTTTGACTATTTAGAGACTGATTTTCTGCAACCTGGACTACTGTGAAGTTGTCTTAAGCATAGCAGTCACCTCAGCCCCACCCATATGACCAGGAAGAACCAGAGTCCGTTAAGCACCTCGTGAGAAGATTCGATCCTAAAGCCAGAGTCTCCCTAAACGCACTGATTGGTCAGTATGTCCTGTGGCTAAAGAAGGACTTAGAATCATCCTCTTGTGTAAAAGTGGAGCTGCGCAAAGGGTAACAGAAGACATAAGGGAGGGGAGGTATGGGGAGGGAGAGAGACCAGAAGAGGTGGCTGTGCACCACAAATTCTTAGGGTGGGCAAGAGATCCAAAAAGAAGCATATCACTCACTGCAGCCACCTACCAGGATAATTTTAATAATAAACTTCTAATTTCACCAGTGGTTTTCCACATCCGTGTCCTTTTTATGAGTTTCATACTGGGGTTGGGAGCAGGTCATCTGGCTCTTCTACCTACAAAGCTCTGTGGTTAGTTTTTTGTGAACTATTGGTCACTTCATTTCTTCACTCACTTGGTTTTTTTTTTTTTTTACATCGTTTGTGTGACTGGTACCTTGTCTCTAGGTACTGAATGTTTTGTAGGACTTGCACTAGCTGATTAATTCACTGCACTTGACAACTTTATTTTCCAATTGTTGAGTTTCTCGTGGAAAGGTTAGTTTTTATGAGAGTGCTCATTTAGCTAGCATTTTTCTCCTCTCCCAGAACTCTTGATAATCACCGTTCTGAACTGATTTTCATTTTTTAATATCGCTAATGTGGGCATGGGGCTGGGATTTAGTTCAGTTGGTAGAGCACTGCACTGCAGTCTCTAAGGTCCCGAGTTCAATTCCCAGCACCACAAAAATGGGCGAAGGGCCTGGCAATCCACTCCCAAGGCAATCCTGAAACAGCTGTTGAAAACCCTATGAGGGTCTCTATGAGTCGGATACCGACTCGACATCACCTAATAACAACAATAATAAATGTGGGCACACACTGTACTCTTTTTGCCACTTACCTTGTTGTTGTTTGTTGTTGTTAGGTGCCGTCGAGTTGGTATCCGACTCACAGTGACCCTCATAGGGTTTTCAATGGCTGTTTTGGAATTGCCTTGGGAGTGGATTGCCAGGTCCTTCTCCCGTCTTTGCGGTGCTGGGAATTGAACTCAGGTCCTCAGAGACTGCAGCGCAGCGCTCTACCAACTGAGCTAAAACATTAGTAATTTATTTCATGTTTAAAACAAATGTAAATCCGTCTTCCTAAGTCTTCCTTATATTGTTGTAAATGAAAACTACTATAGCTGTACTATGGGAGAAGGATTGGCAATCCACTCCTGAGGCAATCCTGGAACAGCCATTGAACACCCTATGAGGGTCGCTATGAGTTGGACATGACTCAACTGCACCTAACAACAATAACAACACAGCTATACTGGAGTTGGGCACACTTGTGTAGCCATCACCTGAAATCTTTTAACGTTTTCCTTGAGAGAAGATGTAATGGTGATTATTAGCCCTATCTAGTTTAAACAGCCTCCAAGAACATAATAATCAAATTAAAATTTTCTTTATAATCCAGATATTCCATTCCAGATAATTCTCTGGTATACCAAGGCAACTTTTATTGTTATCAGAATGGGTTTTCTCTGCCCAAATCCTGTTAGTAAGTGAAGAGTAGATGTGGGTCCTGGTTTGTCTAGTTCATTTGAGAAGTAGCACCTAACATATTTGCCATCTTTTCTACTCCTCGTCTTGGTTTTGTTGATGTGTCTGTCTTATACTTGACAGTGAACTCAGGATGTGAGAAAGCCCAGCTGGTCCTGTTGGCTGGACTCACCTATAACTCCATCTCTGGGCCTCTCCAGATCAATGGCCCTGAGTGAGGTGCTTATCCACTGTTAACTGCTAGCCAAAGCTGAGTAACAGCTGACCCTCTTCCATCTCAAGGACAGGTTCTATTTGGCCACAGTACCCAACTGAACTATTTTGATTGTTTAAGGTTTCTGGTTAGGTGAAAATGAAATTATATAACAAGGACATACAGTATTTTGTATATTTTGTTTCCATTTAAAAAATATGTATGTATGTGTGTATGTATTTTCGTTAGAGTCTTATGATGTAGCCCAGGCTGGCCTCAAACTCAAGAGCCTCCTGCCTTAGCCTCCTGAATGGTGGTAAAAAGTAGCTTTTTTGTGTGTGTGTGGTACTTGGGGGGCTGAAGCCAGGGCCTTGCGTGCGTTGCTTCACAAGCACCATCCCAATGAGGTGTACCCCTAGCCCATGTTTTTACCTTTTATTTTGAGACCGGATCTTGCTAAATTATGCAGAATGCTTCTGGTCTCGAACTTGCAATCCTTCTGCCCCCGCCTCCCAAGTTGCTGGGATTACAGTTGTGAGCCACTGCACCCAACTCAAAAGTAACTTTTGATATGTAAAAATAACCAGGTACAGTGGGACATATCTGTAATCCCAGTAATTTAGGAGGCTGAAGCAGAAGGATAGCAGGTTAGTTCAAGGCCAGAGGCAGCCTGCATAAGTTAGTGACACTCTGTCTCAAAATACAAATTAAAAAAATTAAAAATGGGTTGGAGGTATAGCCCTGTGATAGAGCAATTGCAAAGTATGTGTGAGACCCTGGGTTCAACCCCCAAGCACTGCGTGGAGATACACACACACACACACACACACACGTATATGTTGTTGTTGTTAGGTGCCATCAAGTTGGGTCTGACTCATAGTGATCCTATGTACATCAGAATGAAATGCTACCATACACTGTACCATATACGTAGTCTTTTATGTTTGAGCACATTATTGCAATCACTGTTTCGTCTCTTTTTGAATCATACCACATCAACAAATGGAGGTCCCAGGGGCTTTACTCCATTCTCATCATTAAGGTCAACTCTACTCTGAGGAGGCAACTCTTTCTCAGTTGTATGTTGAATGCCTTCCAGCCTGGGGGACTCATTTTCTGGCATCATATTTCATAGTGCTTCTCTGTTGTTCATAGAGTTTTCAATGGCTAATTATTTTGGGGGTGGGCTGCCAGGTCCTTCTGCCTGTCTTAGTCTGGAAGCTCAGCTAAAACCTGCCCACCATGGGTGGCCCTGATGGTATCTGAGATCCTAGTGGCATAACTTTCAGTGTCACAGCAATACACAAGCCCCCCAGCACGACAAGCTGGCAGACACATGGGATGGATACACACACACACACACACACACACACACACACACACATAGTTATCCTGTTATTTACCAAATGCTTGGAGGGTTTATGAAATTTAGTTTGTGGGTGCTACCAGGGGTGGTACAGATGGTGGGTAAATTGTATGATAAACATATCTGGCTCCAAACTCCCCTATAGTGGATGTCCAGAATGTCCATGACACTTTCATGGAAGTGCTGCTAGCCCAGTCTCGTCACCCACATCGTTTCTTCTGCTCTGCCTGCTACATGAATTCCGCTGGCCTTGTGCACACTTGAGTTTGCAAACCTTGCTGTTCCTCTCTGGACTCACTCTTCTGTCTTCCGCCCAGAGGAGGGCAGAGCCTGGCCTTCAACGTTCATCATGGGGGCTCCACATAGGGGCCCTGGCCCTCGCTCTCCTTAGCATCACTTTCAGCCACTGTTTTCTCGGTGCCCTTTGGAAAAGGGGGAGACTGTGGTCCAGAGCCTCCTAAAGGAAGCCTGCAAGCAAAGTCACTGAAGGTAGAGACACACATGATCAAGGCACCTGGCAGAAGGGGCTTTGGAATAGTGTGGAGAAGCTGGCACAGGTTTTCTGAGATGATTCATGGAGCAGGAATGGGGAGAAGAGGGACAGGAAGCTCTTGCAGTGGGAGCCAGGAGGCCCTGAGCACCTGTGTGTGTAGACATCATTTCTGGATTATTTTCTTATTTTATTTTCTTATTCTAGTTTTTCTGTGTTGATCCAAAGAAGCCAAAAACAATGTAAGAGGAGAAGGCTAATATTTTTTGAGCAAGTAAATTCTCCTGTTAAACACTTTATTGGTTTTGTCTCATTTGAACTTGTAGCAGCCTTGAGAAGTTGGGCAGTTTCTCCCTGTTTTAGTGAGTGAAGAATTGGAGGCTTTGAGAGGTTAAGTAACCTGCTGAGGACACCCACGGCATTAGACCAGGAGCTGGAGAGTGGAACTCTGGCCACTGTGTGTGATAAGTGTACCAGGCGAACAAAGGGTGGGATCCTGGGCTATTGGAAGCTTTTTAAAACATATCCTTTTAGGTGAAAGTAACATATAAATTAGTCAGTATAAAGAAACAGAACTTTAATTAAAAACTTGTCTGGATTAGGGTGTGTGTGTGTTACTTGGGGATTGAACCCAGGGCCTTGTACATACTTTGCAAAAGCACTCTACCACTGGGCTGCACCCCTAGCCAATTTTTATTTTGAGTCAAGGTCTTGCTAAGTTGCACAGGCTGCCTCTGCTATTGAGCTTGTGATCCTCCTGCTTCCGCCTCCTGAAATGGTGGAATTATAGGTATGTGCCACCACTACCGACTAGACTAGGTATTAATGAAGGTGGTGGTGGTTTTTGCTAGGTGCTGTTGAGTGAGTCCGACTCATAGCGACTGTATGTACAACAGAACAAAACACCACCTGACACTGTGTTGTGCATACAGTCTTTTTATGTTTGAGCCCATTGTTGCAGTCACTGTGTTTCTTCTCATTTTGAGTCATGCCACATCAGCAAATGGAAGTCCCAGGGGCTCTACTCTATTCCCATCATTAAGGTCGACTCTACTTTGAGGAAGCAAGTCTTCCCCAGTTGTTTCTTGAACACCTTCCAGCTTGGGAGGCTCATTTCCTGGCTCTCTATTTGACAGTGTTTCTCTGCCATTCATAGTGTTTTCAATGGCTAATTGTTTCAGGAGTGAGCTGCCAGGTCCTTCTCCCTAGTCTGTCTTAGACTGGAAGCTCAGCTGAAACCTGTCCACCATGGATGGCCCTGCTGGTGTCTGAAATGCCAGTGTCATAGCTTTCAGCATCATAGCAACAAGCAAACTCCTAAAGCTTGACAAACTGACAGACACATGGGGAATTAATGAAGATACTTACCTTAAAAGACACGATGGTCAGTCTGTGAAATTGTTGCCAAAGGGAGTGGTGTGTTGCTGAACACATAGAGTGCTAAATGCAAGGACATTTCTTTTTATTTTTTCTTTTTTAAACTGTTACAGGGTTGAACCCATGGTCGTGTACATGCTGGGGAAATGCCCACCACTGAGTTGCACCCCCAATCCGTTTGTTTTTTATTTTGAGACAAGGTCTTGCTAAGTTGTACAGGCTCTCTCTGGCCTCTAGCCTGGGATTCTCCTGTCTCAGCCTCCCGAATAGCTGTGCTTAGAGGTATGCACCATGCCACCCAACTTGGCAAAGACTTTACATAATTGTTAACTGTGCCGCTCATGTTGTTGTTGTTGTTAGGTGCCGTCGAGTCGGTATCCGACTCATAGCGACCCTCATAGGGTTTTCAATGGCTGAGTACTTCGGGATTGCTTTGGGAGTGGATTGCCAGGCCCTTCTCCCGTGCCGCTCATATATGTACAAAATTAAATTTGTGAATTGATCTTTAATTTTTAATTTTGAGTCAGGGTCTTACTAAGTCACACAGGCTACCTCTGGCCTTGAACTCAAAATTCTCCTGCCTCTACCTTTTGAGTTGCTGTGATTACAGGTGTGGAATTACCTCAGTTTTTACACAAGATATCACAGTTTACAAAATAGTCTCCCCTATTTTATCTCAGTTCTGTGCTGGAGCCAAGAAGAGTTCTCTGGCCTTTTTTTAAGGATGAAAACAAAACAGTTTGTGACTTGCCCAAAATTACGTTGTTGACATGGCTTATTATTGAAAGAATCAGATTGTTAGTTCAAACATTTTGGCTTCAGATAGAAATGCTCCTCCCTATAGTATATATCTATAAACAAATTGATACTGGGCCAGTAAAGAGGCATAATTTATCATCAGATGACAGATTGCAGTGATTCCAAATATATTCCCTAATTTTATTTGAAAAATAAAGTACAGAGAATACAACATTTTTAGGAACTTTGAATTTTCTCTTGGATTATATTGCCTGCTCTTGCATTTTATTTCCGTGGTAGTATTTCTTTGCCATACTTAACAAAAAACCATATATCATTTCTTTTGATTCCCAGGGTCTTAGTTGATAATCAAAAACGACTCCTGTCAAGTCTCCTACATGATATTTTTTAACAAGTTCCATTTTATATGTTCTATTTCATTGCATCTTTAGCCCCAGAAAACGCTCTAAGCATGGATTTTTTTAAAAATGCTAAATGAATTATGTTTCTACCTAGTGAGTTATTACCTTAAAGGGAATGGGAAGTGGCAACGTAGAAATGTTTCCGTTCTGTAGTATAAATTTCAGGAAGCTCAGTGTCAGGTTCAGTGTGATTGAACGTGTACATCAATCTGTATTAGCACCCCCTGGTAAAGCGTACCCCTGTTGCAATGGACATCCTTTGATTTAATAGGGCACCAAATGTGTTCTTTGCCTGGGAGAAACGCCAGCAGTACTGAGATTCCAGATTTAATTTTTGTTATTCCATAGGCATGTGTATAAATACAGTTCTCCTCACCTGAAAACATACATAATATCTTACATTTATATAACGTCTCTTTCAGAACATCTTGTGTATTATTGCTGTCTAAAAAAATAAGCAATGTTATACTGAGACCTGAATGGTACTGTAGGTGTGAGTGTGAGTTTCTTTTGGGGTATAAGATCTGCAAAAGGGGTGATGTGGGTGGTGCTTCTCTTTCATGTTGTCAACACCAGACATCTAGGGATGAAGCCAAAATGATATGTTCTCATAACTCATCGCAGACCGGCGTTTTAATAATTGTGTTTATTTAGACCTTTCCAGAATTGCTCACACGCTCAGCAGAGTACTCATTTCCTAAGTTGACTCCCTACTGTGTGAAAGCTTCGAATGGTGCCATCTGTGCTTCTGTGAAGCTGTAGGCAGAGGTCTGCATTCTGATGTTAGTAGATGAGCGCGGAGTCACTTTCTACACAGGTTTAATGATTTTAATAGGCCTCAGTTACTGTGTCTATTGCCTTTGTATTTGCTGTTTTCAAAAGAATGGATCTTCTCCTCAGACAGCCCCTGTCTAATCTCCCTTATCATACCAGATTCTGTATAGAATGTATTCCTATTACCTCATGGGTTTGCCAACAGTGGTAAATGAAATAGATATTAGCCAGGCCTAGTGGCACGTACCTGTAATCTCAGTGGTTCAGGAGGCAGAGGCAGAAAGATCACAAGTTCCAGGCCAGAGGCAGCCTGCATAACATAGTGAGATCATGTCTCAAGGTAAAAAATAAAAGGAAGTTGGGGGTGCAGATTCTTGCAAAGTATACGCAAGGCCCTGGATTCATCCCCTCAGTACTGCCCCCTGCCCAAAAAAAAAAGGAAAGAAAGAAAACCACATAATTCTTACTCCTATGAAGAAAATCTTTAAAAGAAAGAAATGACCAAGCAAATAGTTAACATTTGTGAAATGGAAATTATAACTAATATCCAAAAGTACTAGAAATGTAAGCTCCCTTGTTGCACTTACCTAAGCCACCTGCAGCTCTCACCTGCGTTGCTATATAGGGTAAGGATCTCTAAACATCTGAAATCTAAAAATCTCTGAGCACCAACTGACACCACAAGTGGAAAATTTCACACCTGATCTCATGTGACAGGTGGCAGTCAAAATATTGTTGTTGTGCCATCAAGTTGGGTCCGACACATAGTGACCCTATTTACAACAGAATGAAACACTATCTAATTCTGTGCCCGACACATGATCTTTTGTATGTTTAAGCCCATTGTTGCAGACACTGTGTCAATCCATCTAGTTGACAGTCTTCCTTTTTTTATTGACCTACCATTCAAGAAATCAAAAGACGCATTTCTCTAGGAAAAGCTGTGGCAAAAGGTCTCTTTAGAGTATTGAAAAGCAAAGATGACACATTGAAGACGAAGGTGAAGACGAAGGTGCGTCTGACTCATGCCATGGTATTTTCAGTGGCATCATATGGTTGTGAAAGCTGGACATTGAACAAGAGAGACAGAAAAAGAATTGATGCTTTTGAATTGTGGTGCTGGAGACGTCTATTGAATATACCATAGACTGCCAAAAGAACCAACAAATCTGTCCTAGAAGAAGTGCAACCAGAGTGCTCCTTGGAAGCAAGAAT